>JAYRBW010063942.1:0-10227 GCA_036023295.1 Invenusta paracnida
TCGCACGTTCCTTATATACCCTTGCGACGTTTCATTGGTTGGAGACTTGCTCGATCCTGATTGGACGTGAGGGGAGGGGGTCTTTGTTCTCGGGGACAAAGGGGGGGGGGGTGAAGTCGGGATCTACCTTCCCTACTACTAGCATTAATTTCAATTTCAACTGTAGACATTTTTTGAGTTCCACATCTTGATATTAAATCAGCTAATGTTAACTCTTGCGACATGACTGCTGTAATTTTATTATTAAATGCTAATAATGTCAATGTCTATCTATGTAATCTAGCTGCTGTCACTGAATTAATTCTTTTTGTAGGTGCAAACATGTATTGTGTGGTTTGTGGTCTTTGATTGGAATAAATTAGCATTTATTAATATCGCCTTTTAAGACGACACATTTTGATACATTTAATTGTGTTTGTAACTAATCTCGATTGAAATTTCCCAATCACTTCCCGAGGTGCATTTTGGACAAAAAAATGCAAGTTGTCATCAAGCTTTCAAGAGTAGCAATTTATTTGTTTTTTTTACACTTTCTAATGTCTGCCGATCAATAATATTGACATTTAAACACCCAATTATTCAACATCAATTCCCATAATGGAATATACTACATTCTCTAGTTGATTATTCAGCATGGTAAAAGAAAAATCATGATTTGAATCTATTACCTCATTTTGAGTTGTGCGCCAACATTTATACTATGAGCCTTATTTTTTTAATTGAAAACTGATTCATTCTTTCCACTTGCTTTGGATTTGCCACATACTTCGAAATGACCCACCAAACCACCTTTATTGCAGTTTGTATTTCTTGCAGAGCAAGTAGGACTTGTATTATAATGTTCCTCATGATTATATGCGAAAGCATCTTTTTCCATTTGTACTATTTTGAACCCAATTTTTTTCATGACCCAGCTTAAAAGATTATGTTAAATGACTGAATTTTATTAACTGTACTCGGATTGTTATCGGTATTACATGTTCAATACTGCCATTCAAATCTACTTGATTCCCTATTTCTAAAATTGTCCGAAGCAATTCCTTATCTTACACATCCTGCAACTACCTGGTCTTTTACATATATACTGTCTATCTGATCCTTAAAACCACAACATTTGCTTTATATTTTCAGCCTTATTATAAAATTAATGAGATTTTCATCCAATTTCTGATCCATCTGTCTAAATGTCCATGTCTGTCATAATTTGCGTTCTTATGAGGTAGGAAGTAATTATTTAACTTACTGATGGTATTCTCAAATTCATTGCAATTCTTATCAGCTCTCTGCTCCCTTGTTCTCACCAGAAATGCTTCGAAAATATCTTATACATCTGGTCCTGCAAAATGAAATAACAATGCACCTGCTTTATTTGTTTATAGTTATAGTTCTTCCGACGATTTCCATTCCATAATAATTAAAAAATCGCGGCCATTTTTTTGCAACGAATTGCAACAATTGTTGGATATTGGGGGTTGAATTGCTGTATATTTGAATTTTCCTTCGTTGCCATTGTTAAAATGCCTTTTCTTCTATTAGCATTACCAATTTAATATCAAAATTAAATTAAGAAAGTCATCAAACGAAAGTCAAGTTAATTATTCGCTTACTATTAATTATGGTAACTGATTAAAACAATATGTAATATATACCAGGCTATAACACAAATATTTGGATCAATGACTGTATAATTAATATGAGAAATATTAATATCACAGCAAGGACAGTGTTTATGTTAAAGAAGTTGCTAAATCGTGGACGATAGAATGTTGAATATTAAAATGGCAAAAGGAGAGATTAAAGAAAGCTTCAAAACTATAAGAAGTATGCTGACAAGAGTTGCAGACAGATAATGTTTTATTAATTCCTGTAAATAGAGAGTTATGTAATAGATAATATGATGTAAATGCGCAAGTAAGCTTCGTAATTAAAATGGGAACTACATTACCAATATTGTTTTTGTGCTCCATGAAAATAAAAACGTTATATTGTTAAAGTTAACTTCGCTATTAAAAAATTTATAGAATTATAAAATTTGGTATTGGCACTAAAAGTGACATATTGCATAGTCGTCATATTATATTCCAACTTTGAAGTAATTGTGTGTCATTTTAGGATTCGTGAAATCTTTAAAACACTCACGAGTCAATATAATATACACATTATTGCTTTCACAATACTGTTGATGATGTATCTTTAATACATATTTAATCTGAATTGAAGTCTGAAACCGCCTGCAATAGTTGCTTTTACATTACTTTTACATAATTATTACATTATTTATTAGTAATATAAAGTTATAAAATATTGTAATAGTTTCAGATATATATTTATTAATTGTATTACACTAAAATATATTCAGTTTAATGGTTAAATTCAAAATGGTAGATAATATAAAATGCGTTAGAAAATTCTGTTTTAGAAAAAAAATATTTCAAATTAAAATTAAAATGTATAAATACCAAGATATGTAATTGATACATATAATAATAAACTTCTAATGATGACACAGTTATAATCGTAAATTAAAACTTTATAATATACATATATATTTGTTTTGCTCACCAAGAAGTGTCAAAATACAGCCTCGGGCAGACATCCTGCATGGTGGGGGTTTCTTCATCAGGCAACTCCCAAATAAGTGTCCTAGCAGTTACAGTCATCAATGACGTATCATCCATCCCGTCAACCTTTATATATAATGAGCAGACTAAAAATGCAAACAGTCATCCGTATAAATACTTGGTGCAATTATTATTAAATAATTGTTTGTAATTTTTTTGCAAATAATTCTTTTGTAATATCTTAAAATGTATCATGCATTTTATTTTCTTACTGTCATTCAATTCTTTCAACTTACTATTGGACATAGCTAATCTAATATTAATAATTAAGAGATATTATCCTTGGAAACGAATTATGTAGAAAAAACAAACAGTGAATATATTGTATTATAAAATTAACCTAACATGAAATTATATTAATTATGTTAATACTTTATGTTATGCTCGTATGTGTGACCGACAATAGGCATTTCAATTATATAATTGAGAGTGTGGTGTTCTTGTCATACGTTTTGTACCCGTAGGAATAAAATATGGAAATAATACAATAATTTCAATACGTTTTTTGCGCATAGCCACGAATGAAATAAAAACAAAATGTCTCATTAAACATATACATATATAGGAATATTTATATATATTAAGGTTAAAATTGCATATGTAGCTATTGCACAAATACAAGTTTTTATTTGGACCTTTTTTTCTTTACGCGAAACAAGGTTTTGTGGCATAAAATTTCGTTGAAGCCTTTAACTTACGGCAATTCAGTAAGATTCAATTGAAGCATATACAGACAGACAATATATTAGCTTTGTGCAGGTTAAGAATTGGATTTCTTAATTGTTTATATACAAATTTTTCATTTTTTTTTAATATTGTCACTTTAGGATTACAATTATTGGATGAGTTAGTGCTTTCTGAAGGTGTATAATAAAGTATAAATCAACATACTATAAATGTTATTATCGGATAATAGCAAAACATTGGATAACAGTAAAAGTCAAGCCGTATTTGTAAATGATCTGATATGATATAATAGTGCAAACTTATTGCTTATTTATTATAATAAGAAGATGAAAATACCACGAGAAATGATGTCTCCCTTATTCAAGATTGTCTCTGGAATAAAATACACCTGGTCTATCTAGCAAATGCTGGAGGCATTTCATTGGCGCCTGTCTTTCTTCCATTCTCTTTTGTATTTTCCTGAGATACTTGATATCGCCATGTTATAAGTCTACTTTAGTTAAATACGCGGATGACTCCACTGCTGTTAACACAGATATCAAAGAAGAAATATCTGTATGCATAGACACATTAAAAAGGATAAGCATATAATCGGCTTTCACTTTATATAAAGCTAAGATACAATTATTAACTCTATAAAAGGCACAATAAATGCAAATAAAATTAAAATTGTTAGATTTATATAAAATATCAAATTTGAATTTGTCATCATACGACTTAAGAATTACAAAAAATATTAAAACAAGCATTTTTCTATATAATACTCTACCTCAATACTATACAACTTCCACAAATAAACTATTCGCAGCAATTCGTTGTTGAATATTCCTCATTTGTATTGGTTGGAAACAACAAATGAGCGGCAAAGCAATTATTGAAGAATTGACAAATTAAATATGAAAACAGTAAACTTTGCAATTCCCTCAGTTACTGCATCACAGGATTCTTTGGATTCGAAAATCGATTTAAAATGATTTGAAAACAAAAACAATCCACAAATGATTAAATTCCTGCATATTTATATAAATCACTTAAACAAGCACCTTTAAACGCCAGAACACATTTTCGCGACACAATAATCGAAGCGCAAGTAGAGTTTTGAAACCTGACAACTGGAAAAACGAGGATGTTTTGTAACACATATTCCATTGAACATTGAACGAAATGGAAGAAAAACAATTTATAGCAGATTAAAATTATTTTAAAAGAATGTTTGATAAAAAAAATCTGGAATTTTTTTTTACATTACAAAAAAAAATTGCAATATATCACAAATATTAAAGAATATTAACCTAAACAATAATTAATGTTTATTAAGCATTAAAAAGTAAAACATTTCTCTGATTTTGTAAAATTTTTTTACAAACTGTATTTTTTATCGGTTCAAGGTCCCGGGCCAGTTGTACATAGGGTGAACAGTTGTACATAGGGTGTACAGTTGTACATAGGATGTACAGTTGTACATAGGGTGTACAGTTGTACATAGGATGTACAGTTGTACATAGGGTGTACAGTTGTACATAGGGTATACAGTTGTACATAGGGTATACAGTTGTAAATAGGTTGTACAGTTGTACATAGGATGTACAGTTGTACATAGGATGTACAGTTGTACATAGGATGTACAGTTGTACATAGGGTGTACAGTTGTACATAGGGTATACAGTTGTACATAGGATGTACAGTTGTACATAGAGTGTACAGTTGTACATAGGATGTACAGTTGTACATAGGTTGTACATAAGGTGTATGATATATAGAGTATATAGAAGTAAAAGTTATCAAATTATATATTTAGGAAAAGTTACGAAAGCTTATTTTGTTCCATTTGTTCATTAAAATTATAGCCCAAACGTTTGAGGGGAGCATGATTTGTGCCCTTCCCCCCCCTCATCTACCGGTAATGTTAAGGGGTTAATGAATAAATAAATTTCAATTCTACTGCAAATTAGATTGTCAATCTCAACATTGAATACATAACATTATTGCATTGTCAGGTGTTATATTTTTCATGTTTTTTAATATTTATACCTACTATTACAATTTACTAAATATTAGCAGTCATTTATTATTATTTGAATTGAAAAATTTAGTACAATATAAATAATACGAGGCATTAGTATATTAAGAGAACATATTTAGTCATATATGAACATAACAACATTGTGAGTTGCTTTCTTGTTTCCCTTTCATGAAAATATATATCTCTTTGTGAGGTGTTTGGTTAATACAACGAACCAAAAAAATATTGAAAAGCCCAGAAAAACATTATTGTGTGCATTAGGCTCATATATATATGCATATTTTAACATTATATTATATATCTTTATTGTAGTGAATTTGTTTTATTTTAGCTGTGGCTGTGCCAATAAAATTATTGAAACTTATATTCTTCCATATAATGTTATTCCTAAGAACATTATACTTATATCAGAAATTATCCGTTTGACAGGAATACCTGAAACTCAATTATATAATTTAAATGCCTATTGTCACTCACACTTACGTATATAATATATATTTTATATCTTTTACATAATTAATTAATTTCATTTCAAGTCAATTCAAACTACGTCATATTCACCAATTGTTTTCTCTTTATAATACGTTTCCAAGGAAAATATCTCTCAATTAGTTATGAATATTCTTTTAGCACGTTCAATTGTACTTCTCAAACATAAAATGACTTGAAATTAAAATATATTATAAATTTAGAGTTATAACAGAGGAGGCCAACCTAAAATGAATACATATAAATTATAATTTGTCGTAATAATGATGATAAATAATTTATATTATCTGCGCAAAACAATATACGAATTAGTGTTAGATTTCAGTTTGCACGATTATATATATAAAGATTGAAAACTAGATGACATACACCGTAGATGAACGTAACTGCTAGGACACTTATTTTGGAGTTGCCAGATGAGGAAACTTCGAACATGCAAAAAGTCTATTCAGGGATATATTTTAACATTTTTTAGTGAGTACAAACTAATATATTATGTTATATAGTTTTGATATAGAATTTTAATGTGTTATATATTATGTATTTGTTATTTATCAATATTTAGGCATTTGTATATTGTATAATGTGCATATAGTGTTATAGGTAGGTACGTGTTATATATTTTATAAAATATGTTCTAATATTTTGTATTAATTATTTCGAACTTATATTTGACAAATTATATAAACAAATATTTATTATTGTAGTGAATCTAGAGCTTAAGCATTTAATGCCCCTCACCCGGTATGAATTGGGTTAACGTATAACTGCGTAAGTTAACGTAAGTACAAATAAACTGTCATACAGGTATAGGAAATTCAATTTATTTAGAAATTCGACTTCATTTCTAGTACACCAGGAACTAAATATATAAAGCTGAGACTTGCATGTATTACTAAATATTTCCATATAAGAAAATTAGTATTATTATGATTTTCAATATGAATATGACTCAAATACAAACAGGCAATACGACGGTGATAAACAACTTTTAACAACATCTAAACTCTATTTTTGCGTAAAGAAAACTATTTTTCATTCTGCTATTTACTTACATTGAAAATTTTTCATAACAGCGTTTCCTAAAAAAGTTTCCTACATGAAATGTTTAAGTAGGGTTACAAAAATGGTTTTAACGTTCAAAAACTTGGTACTAAATTTATACTTATTATATACCTAAAAGTTACACAGTAACATAGTTTTATTCTTCTTGAAACCTTTTTACATGATGTTCTAGATCTTTTTAAACTAAAATTTGTGTGTAAAAAATCTATTTAATACCATATTTATATTGTAAATACATCGCTCAAAAGGTACTGCTGCATTTGCACGGACTGACAAACCAACATAACATGCATACATAGGTATGAACGAAACGGATGCATAAATCAGTTGCTCGATCAACTGAGAAAAAACTGTTTGGAAATACTTCGATAGCGTTGATTTTATCAGAATTAAAACTGACTTATTAACTTATAGATCGGCGGGCACCGCCCCTCAACAATATAACATTTAACAGATTTCAAGTGTTAAAAACGTTGCAATAACACCCAAAAAACCATAATACGTTCAATAATAATAATAATAATAATAATAATAATACATATTCTGTATTCTGAAGTATTCAGAATCTGCGCATAAATGTACTTTAATGTGAAAGCAACAATGTTTACTAATAACAATGAAAATAAAAAAATGGTTTAATAATGTGTACAATAATGTATATTCATACTCATCATTATTTCAAACTTTTCAGGTATCATAAAATGACACACAACATTACATAAAAGGTCATATTTAGCGTCACTACATCTCTTCAAAAAAAGAAAAGTAATAATATATTTCATATTGACTAATAAATGTAATTTTGAAGGACTAAACAAGTGTGTGTTTACGGAATATTCTAGTCATTTCACGCAAAACAAAAACGACTGCGTCGCTTAATTAACGAAAGCCCTGACATTGAAAACAAAATATTAAGAAGAACTTGTTGTGTGTTTTCGTCATTAATGAATTAATATTAAAATATTCGTGCAGACTATTATACTACATGTTATATGATAATAATTAAATATGTATTCATTATTCTAGGTGCAGTATTCGTGTTCCTAAAAAGTTAAAACATTACAACCAACAACACATTTAGAACTAATAGATACCCTGATAATAAATGCATTACACGATTACTGATTCCTGTTAAATAGTTTCAAATTTACAAACATGTCAAGAAAGAATTAATTGGAAAAATGCACCCTAGTCATGAAAGTTTCTTTTACTGTTAAATATTTGATTTTTTAGATTTGATTTAGGATCAGAGTAATTCAAAGTTTGCGGCTATATTAATGTACATATTTTTAAAATAATAATTTTCAATTATGTAATACTTCTTAGAATTTTAAATCAATTTAATCGATAGCTTATTTATGTAACAGCTTCTGTTTATAATTATTCTCAGAACTCTTTTAGTGGCCTCCACTTTTGTGATAAGTTTTAAATATAGAATTTATTAATACAAATATAATAAAATCTATACTAAATATTATATTATATAATTATTACAATAATCATTTAATGTACTATATAACATTTATTGAAGATTTCGTCACTTAAACAAAAGTTGTTATTGTTATTTTAGGCTTGGTATGCCTATCTCAGTGTGAAATTCTGCTTTCACAAAACCAACCGTCAATGCAAAGTGGAACGTATGTGACTTCTGGGAATACTTACCAGGCAGCTAAAGGAAATAATGGAGTTACAGCTGGAAACGCCGGTGAGTAATTAAAAGCTGCTTTAACTAATCAGTTAATGTAAATATTTATTGAATAACATAATTCATACGTTGAATGTTTGTCTTAATTCATCAAATATATTAGAATACATGTCTAGTTTACATTTATTGGTTACATCATTACTATGAAAAGTATTATTAACTGTATATGTTCTGAAGTAGTATGGAGGAGCACATTCGCTTCTCATTCTCCTTTTTTCTTGAATCGACTCCTCGAAATGGTACATACATAGGTGTTATCTATTTCCTTTTCACCTTCTGCTCCTACAGTTAGTTAGGGTTACATGTATATTGGCATGCTCTGGGCCATATTAAACGTACCATGTTCGACAACTATGAATCCTCACAGGAACTGGGCGTAAGAAAGAAATTGACCTTTGTCACAGGTTGAAAAGCACTAAGCCAGTTAATTGAATGGGTGCTTTATAAGTAGATAAGGTTGAAGAAGATCTGCATAAATGTTACTGTGCTAATTAAATACTTTTATACAATTGATATAATTTTATACAATCTGACATCTGGAAAGATGACATTAATAATAATATTAAAGCTGTTAATCGACGGAAATTAAAAGTTCCATAAAGTAAATCTAGGTACATCAAAGTGAAAGTTAAAAGTAGTATAGTGTTGAGTGAAACAGAAAAAAGAGGTACAAAGCCTGAAAGAGAAGCGACATGACATAAATGGGATAGCAACAGAGTAATATGGGATGAAATTGGCGTTATGCAGAGTTGTTAACGTGGATAGTGGAACATGGGATGAAAGAGTTGAGTTTTAAACAGGATCTGCTGAATCTGATGGGTGGTTGACGAAATGTGTGAGACGTTGGTATTAGATGATTTAGAGCATGACTATTGGATGAGTGTGCCTTAAGATATAGCTTTATAGCTTGTTTTATGCGATGATATTTCAGTGTGGTTGTAGGAGTGTGGATTTGAAAGTAGTGTATCATTTTAATTGCTTTTGCAATTTCGTTTGCACCCTTTCCAATTTGGTAGAATAAACACGATTGAGTCCAATAAAAAGAGAGGCCGCATATTCTTGCTATATGGCTTCTAAAAGTTGAGAAGTAAATGTTTGTGAGATCTATTTTGTTAACAGATTGCGCAGTTTTTGGAGTGGGTACAGTTTTTAACTTACTTTTGAGTAGTAATATTGATGTGGTCGCTCCATGTTAATATCGAGTTGAAAGTAACGCCAAAGAATCTTGATGGTTTCAGTTGAAATCGGATGAGATTCTTTGGGTTTTCACTTTTGTTTATCGGAAGAATTTGTGTTTTGGAGATGTTCAAATTCAGTCCAATCTTTGAATAAAGGATTTCGAACTTGTTGATTGTAGAGCAGTGCAGTCATCTTCATATGAATTTGATTATTGCACCATACTGACACCTGTTTTGAAGATAACTGGATATAAGTTTAACGAAACCTTCGGAAAGTTTGTTACTGCAAGTGAGGCGATAAGATTGTTGTGAGGAACGGTATCAGAAAGTTATACATCATTTTCTATTGATGTGGTTTTGTAGGTGAGTTTGTGTTTGGTAAAATAGTTGACTTGAGAACAATGCAACAATGATCCGTGGTAGATATGGGGGGGGGGGGGGGGGGCCATAACAGGGGCA
>JAYRBW010063942.1:10237-29589 GCA_036023295.1 Invenusta paracnida
CCCCCCCCCCCCCCCCCCCCCCAAGAACAGGGACAGCGTAGGAACTGACAATTCTATTAGATATTCAGAATAATAATATCTTGGATAATTAAATAGATAGGTTTGTTCTTATACATAGAATAGAGTTTTGCGGGTAGGAACATTTACACAGTTTTATAGTATCCAGGTTAGAAGAAACAGTTGACATGATATTAAATTTATTAAAGTCACCGGAGAGAATGATGTTTTAGTCTGGGAATAGGTTTAGTGCTGAGTCGAAAAAGTCAATGATGAAGTCACAGATAATAGTCGAGCTATCAGCAGAGATGGAAATATCAACTGTTGTTGCAAATATACAACAGCAGTAATGGTTTTGGTTTGGTTTTTGACAAGTGGAAAAGAAGTTTATGTGTGGAGGGATATTTTTACAGGCGATAATGTTATTGCCAAGCGAAAAGTGGTACCACATACTCACTATAACCCCACTGGAACGGATAGGTGTATTGTTGACTAAAAAAATTGTACTAAATATTCATCAATATATTATGTAATCATAAATAAATGTTTATAATATATATTTAAAATGTACTACAATTATTATTATGAAATATTATTTGTATTATTAGTCAAGATTTCTTATATGTTTTACAAAAATTACAATTTCTGCAAATCGTTCAATCTATCACTATGTTCGTGTTTCTCTGAAACGTAGGTACTTCATTTTTTATCATTATCATAACTGTTTATTTATGTTAGAATATTTTTATTTAAAATTCTCTGCAATTAAAAACAATCTGCGATAAAATCAAAACTGTATCAACATTGTATACCAATTCAAATATGCATTTCATTACATGGAATTAAATGAAACATGCAATATATGAAAGAATATATGTAAGAAAGCATGGCTGGAATAAGATCAGAAATAATATGAACAAATAAAACTTGTTCCGCAGGACCTAAATCGCCTTCTAGCTATAGTTATGTGCAAGACTCAAGTTGAAAACTCAAAAGTGAAATTTTAGGCTCAAAAGATTATGTTATATACATACCTAGATTCTGTTTGCGTAATAAACTTACGGAGCTGTGTGGAACAATAGATTTTGGCTCTCAACACGGAAAAAAATCAATTTTATTTGAAAATGAGAATTTGTTGTAGAATTATTGCGTAATCTATTTAGGTACATCAGAGATAGAATTGTGAGAATACATTGACTCTTATAAACACTTATACACATATCTAAATTCGATGGACAATTCAATAGAATAATAATACACAGTATATGTCATATACATCATGGATAGACTTAAGTTGCGTTTATTTATGCCCTAACTATAATTTTATTACCGCTATTATATATCTAAATAGTAATTAAGTAGATGTTATAAATTAATGTCATACATAATTATATACATACGGAAAATACTGTAAAATTAAAAATCTTTAATTGACGTTCTAGTGTTAAATTAGTCAAATGAAACTATCACAATTGCAGTAATGCAGCATTGTTCTCCTCACAATTTGAAACTAGATAATTGTGCCATTACGGTGAGTCCAAATCCTGACGGGTCCCTCTTCAATTGGTGGGCCGTTCAATTGCAGTCACTCAGCAGGGTCACAAGAGTTGAAATATGGTTTCGAAGCGATCTTCCAAACATCTGTAAGTGATACCATGTAAAATATTACTAAAAATAGTTTATTGTAACGATTGGAATGGTTAAATGTTGGCGAAACGGAGTATATTAACTCATAAAACAACGCGGTTTAATATCCATATAAAGTTTTTCTATATCACTGTTTGTGTACATCAAAAAGACGTTATTTTGTACCATATTCTGAATATATATCGTCCAGACATTACATGGAGATGCATAGAAGCAGACGAAGGCAGTCACATACTTCCGCCCTATAGATCGACTATGCCACTCATTGTTATTCGTAAATGCCAACATGATATCTTATTTGTTATATATATTAAATTATATTACAATTATTATTATTATTACTATAAAATGTCTCCAATATAGAAAAAGTATAAATTAAAAGATATTTTCGCATTTATTGATATGCACGATGTCTTATCCATTTGATGAAATGAATTTAAACCATTTCAATTTAAACCAGCAAATACTGCTTAGTGTGTCGTTTTACAATCCACATAACTTTACACCATCATATCTTATCATAAATTTTAAAGATATAATATGTCTTACTTCTACAGAAAACGTAGTTAAATGTTGTAAATTGTAATTCGTTATCCAAAAGCTTAGATATTTTATTTAATTATTATAACAATGATTCCGCTTTTTTATATTTACGCGCATATTAACAAACTATAATAATGCACTAAGTACATATACTAGAACATGCTCTTTTTCTTATTAAATCAATACACTAACTGTTTTATTATATTTTTAAATAGTCATTATTGTCATTAGATTTATATTAAACGTCAGGAGAACCTCAACTTCACCCTTCCCCCCTCTTCTATGCCCCGTGTCTGCACCCATGCTTTCACCACCTGCCCCCCCCCTCCCGACCAATCATAACCGATTACTGCTTCGGCCAATAACACGAACGAGAAAGTATAAAATAGATAAGATCCAAGGATAAACAGCGGTCAGGAAAGACAGAATTGGGAAACATACATAAAAGAGGACATCGCCTTCATAGTAATCGACCAGACCCAAGAAATGATAAACCAACCCAACCACTGGAAACACTGCCGCTAGAAATTAGAACAGTCACTGGTTCCGCCATCAGAATAATTAATGTCTACTGCTTATCAGTAAGAAACATCGCGGAGATGGCCCCAACGACTAATCTTAATGCGAACGCACTTCCAGCAGGACCGAACACGATCATAGGGGAATACCTCAAGCACCACTCACCACGGTGGCATCATGTCCAACCTCTAGACAAAGATGGGGAAAACCTAATAGACTGGATCTTTGACAACAACATGTTCTTCGCCAACGACGAAAAACCCACAAGGATCAACAGAGGCACCGGAGGAAGTAGCACACCGGATATCACTATAGTCCATGAACCGCTAGTGGGAAAACAGTCTAGTGGGTCATGGAGGATGATATGGGATTCGACCACATGCCTATCATGTACGTGATTGACTGTAGAATCAGATGCCTCAAGACAGTGGAGAATAACAAACTCAGATGAAACTGGAAGAAGGCGAATTGGGAGAGATTTAAGGAGGATATTGAGACCAGGGCTAGAGAATTCGACGAGAAATTCATCTCTGAAGGAAAATATGTGCTGGATGGAGGAAGCTACATATAATCAAGGCAGCATCCACAACGTAGAAAGAGTCAAAGCTAGAAACAAATGCAAAGTGTGAATGACCCCCGAGGCTAGACAAGCAACAAAGGAAAGGAACGCACTTAGAAACTAACTTCCAGAAAGGAGAGAAAAATGGATCCAGGCTGCAGTCAGAGCGTCAAGTCTGATCAGAGAAGCAAAAGAACGAAAATAGCAGGATTTTATCGGAAAGCTCAGCGGCCAATCTGGATCACCAAAGGCCTGGAAACACTTCAGATCCCTCAGCGGAGCCCCACAAAGAACGGATAAGAACAGAGTCCTGTGCCACATGGAAAAGAAAATTAATGGAGATACTGGCAAAGCAGAAGCATTTATGAAAGAGTAGGCCAAGGTCAGCAGGCACAAATTCGACAAGGATGATAGAACCATAAAAAGAAAACTGAAAACAAAAATAAACAGGAATAACAACCAGGTCAGGCAAGAATCCTGCAAAGATTTCAGCTCCGAAGAACTGGAGAAAGCCCTCAAAGCAGCCAAGTTAAAATCGGAAGAGGGGGAGCCACGTCTCCATCATCTGACTCGACGGAAATGAACACGTCTATAGGCTTGCAGAGGAGGGATTAAACAAAGTCCAAATTGAAGCAACGATTGCTGTGGTTCTATTATTGCTCTTCTGAAAAGAAATATCAAGGACCCACCGATCCAACATCTAGTCTTAGCTAAGGTCTACACACAATTGTAGACCTCGCCACTAACGACACACTTAACCGAGAAGATCAAGTCAACCTCTCCAGATTTTGCAGCGGCCACCACCCTGCTCTCAGGAGCTACGCACAATGCCTGGACCCCGAAATCGCGCCGACCTGCCGCCTTTGTGGAGAGGCTGACGAGACCACTACACATCTTTGGTCAGAATGTCCGGCCCTGATCGCCTCATACCTAAATAAAATGGATACCCCGTCACCTGATACCGGAGATTTGGTGAGAACACCAACTACAGCCATTGCGCTACTGAGGAACATACTCAGACGCCTAACTGAATAATTCACACACACACACATATACACAACAGCAGCCAGGGTCTGGAAGACAGCCTTATCGTGGCGACCCTGTTTCAACGAATGTCTTCATCTCCATTCATTGCCCTACTAGGTTCCAGAAGCCGCAGGAGCGAGGTTATCTCCAATACATCATATTGAAAAACGTCCACTGGAATCTTTTCACTCAAGCAGTGGACAAAGCTCTGAAACACAGTCAGGAACCAGACTCAACATCCCTCAGGGAGAAAGCTATTCATTTTAATAACATCCTTACAGGGACAGCCTTGACCCTTGTCGGAAAGACCAAGCCGAACAAAAAACACAAGCCTTTCATGACACCGGCAATAAAAACTGCCATCAAAAACGGAATAATTACAGATGTAATATTTCCCCACAACGCCAAGAATGGATCCCATCCTGCAAGGAAGTCAATCAGAACATCGCTAAGAAGAAAGAAGATACATTGGATTTACTTCCTTTATGACCTGGATCAACACAAGGATTCTCGAAGAACTTAGAAGCTTGTTAAGTCCCTAGCAGGTGACCTCGATACGAATAACCCCCGAGAAACGCTTTTATATAAAGAGAAAACGATCACCACAGATAGTTGCAAAGCTAACATTTTTACGAAACACTATTCCGATTTCAGCAAACTCCAATTTAACAAAGAAGAGAGAAACAGGATTAGGGAAAGCAAGAAGCGCCTTCGCCTCCCAGCAAAACCACCATACCATATGTGCAACCAGTTTACAATTGACGAATTAAACACCACCATTACACAAATGAGAACAGGAGGGGCGTCTGGCCCCAATGACATCCCACCCACCTTCCTAAAAGCTCTCGGGCCAACGGTGAGAAGACATCTTCTAGACCTGTTCAATCAGTTCTTTGAGACTGGCCTCAGTTCGCAAATTTGGATAAAAGCAACTATCATCCCACTTTTAAAAGCTGGAAAATCATCCAGTGACTTCGACTCCTTCAGGCCGGTCAGCTTGACGTCCTGCGTGGCGAAGACTATTGAAACATCCTTTTCAACATAATTTACAATCTTGCAGAAGGTGGTAAACGGATTAATAAGAGCCAATGTGGATTCTGGAAAAATTTAAGCTGCGACGATGCGATTCTTAAGGTGGTTCACAACATCGGCGATGGATTCCAGCATAAACCGGCCAAGAGAACTATTCTTACGCAAATAAATTTTTCTAAGGTCTACGACAAAGATTGGCGTGAATACCTGTATATTACCCTGTTTGACACTGGCCTACACCCTAAATACGTCTCCTGGATTGGAGGGTTCCTACACAACAGACAATCTGCAACACACTTGAATAACACTACGGGGAAATTACGCACCATCAAGCAGGGTCTTCCTGCAAAGATCTGTCCTAGCCCCTTTACTCTTCATACTGTACACTAACTCAGTTAATGAAGCCATCACGGAAGAGGTCAGAACAGCCCAGTATTCAGACGACATTTAGGTCTGTGCTACGGACACCTCCATCAACAGAGCCAAAGACAACCTTCAAAAAGCCATCGACAAGATCATTAGCTGGTGTACTAGAAAGAAAATGGTTATTAATACAGAGAAAAGTGAAACAGCTTTCTTCTCTACCAGAAGTAACGAAGAAGCTTACTGTCCTATCATAACCATCGATAATAAGGCGACCCCATTCAACCCAACACCTGGAGTCCTAGTGGTAACTTTACATAGAACTCTTTCCTTTAATAAACATGTCAAATTCGCGCGTTGCAAAGAAAGCTAAGATGCGAATAAACTTAATTGCCATTGTGGGGAATCACAAATGAGGCTGGAACTCTAATAATCTGGTAGCCATCTACAGATCTCTCGTTAGAAGTCTTTTGGACTATGCCGCCCCAGTCTGGCATCCCTGGCTCTTAGAGTCCACCTTGACAAACCTCGAGCGAATGCAAAATAGCGCTCTCCATAGAATCTCTGGGCAATTTAAGACCACACCCATTGAAACGCTCAGGAAAGAAACCAACGTCCCAGCCTATAAGACCACCAGTAAAAGGCTCTGTTATAAGGCTAAAAAGAAAGCTATGCGGCCATCGTCAGATCACCCACGTAGAATTGTTCTCGAAGCTAATATCAAAAATCGTCTGTATCACAACAGCCTTTGCAATGCAACCTGCACTGACATCTGCACAGAGCCTCTTGACTCCCCTATTGACGCCCCGTGGATTCTAACGTTGATAGACGTGTATCAACAGGGATTTGTGTGGAGAATTCACCGGTCTAACCCCACCCTTTGTCAAGCTACTTTATGGAGTGGATAATTTGGATGAAAAATACTACCCCAGTTGACCTCATATATGTGGAGAAGCAAGTCCGACAAGTGAAGTCTAGTCATCTTTCCTTTAGGAAAATATCGCCTTAGGGGCAATGAGGACAATATTAATGACATGTTGCACTACTTTGCTAGAACATCAATCCCCTCTTATCGATATAAAAGAAAATCATTTAAACTAACTCTTCTTTTTATTATAAACCATTTGCGTGTTAGTGAGTTTTATATTAATTAATTTATTAACTTGAACTTTTTTCTGCAATGCAATTTACCTGCCGCCACCTACATTTGTCAACCTGTTTCATACCGACAAAGTTATTACAGAGGGCTATAATGCACGTATGTAAAATTATTTCCACAGTTAAAGACTATCTTATGAGTTTGTTTTCCAACTCTGAGTTTATTTACAACTGGTCTGTGTCTATTTAAATTGTTCATTATGATGGCGTGGCTTGGTGTGTAAGTTGATGCGTGGGCGTCAATACTTGTGATTTCTACGGTTGATGGTGGTCCATACTTTTTTGAATGAAGCACGAAAAACTTTACTTTGCTAGGAGACAGATCAGCAGTAAAGAAGTTTTAATGACGCGCTCAAAGGTTTTGAAAATCACATGCCTGTTTTAATTTTAATTTGACGTCACATACTTTGAATTATGTGCACACATTTTGAAAATTCGCATGTACTTTTAAATTTTAAATTTACGCCACATATGCCCACCCACTTATGAATTATATAAGCATGTACCTATATGACTATGACTTTGAGTGTTGGCTAAAAGAGTTATGCCCACGACCAGCTCGTGGGCTGGAGAGGGGGGGGGGCTGAAGTTGAGGTATCATACCAGTGGCGGATCCAGGAATTATGAAAAGGGCATTTTTACTAGATGTTAAGAAAAGTAAAGTAACAATCTGTGAACTACTGTAACTACAATATATATTTCTATAGAAACCAACATATTAGTGAGAATTATTATTATATAACATTAATAAGAAATTAAACATTCAATGTTCATAATATCTGTAACTGTGTATTATATATTATATTTATAAAATAATACAATGAATTAGTAGATCATAACATGCAGGGGTAGATCCAGGATTTTATGCGAGGGGGCAGGAAATCTCACAGGGGCGCCATATAGTAGGTATATAATAGTATATATAGTCATTTATTAGGGGTGTAATTTAAAAATTAAATTATAGGGCGCACTGGGCCCCCACTCCTCCTTGGATCCGCCCCTGACATGTGCAGATACATTAAGAGTAACTATATATTCGTATGATATACATTATCAAATATGTTTATTTATTGTGCTATTCAGATTCAAAATACTAATTATAGGTAGTAACTGTCGCATGTGTACCAAGCCACCATATTAATGACATTTGTATTAGGGCTGTTCATGATAAAATGCCGAAGTTTAGAGGTTTAACTTTTATTATAAAAAGAGCAACGGACATTTTAAGACGAAAGGGGGGGGGGTCCGTGGATCCGCCACTGCATACCCTACTACTTAAAACAGTGAGTCTTATTCTATTCTATATAAAAACGATTATAAAACGAATTATTTAATTGAAATGTTATTATTTGAAATAGTTGGCTTCTATACAGTCATATATCACTCAAATAGAGTCAGTTAATAGCAGTATTTCAACAAACGTAATGTACTTCATCAATAGTATATATATAATTGAGCTACATTAATATATATAAAATATATATATTGTTGAGATACAAATACTGTTTGCCTTGTGCAGCATATTTGAAATATAATAAAATAATAAATAATACAGCCAAAAATACTGAAAATAATATTCTTAATACCCGAGCTTTCGAAGATTCACCCACTAGTCGCAGGCTTAAAATAAAATCGTTTCGGTTAATTATTAATTATTTTTTTATATATATTGTAGGAATACGTATAAATACCCACAGCATTTCTATACATAGAGAATTCTTATTTGCGACATTTTTAAACGGAATGACACTAATGAAGTTAAAGTTCATTTAAAAATAGAATATCAATCGTTGTATGCAATAACCAGTGATGCGATTTCAAAGATTTAGTTGGAAGTATACCAGACAATGATTAGAATGTCATAATTTGAGAAAATTAATACTCTTGACTTGAAAATACATTTCCTTTTTAATTGTTGAATATTTTGATGCCATATTTCTTACAATTTCTTATTAATATGACTCTAAAATAGCTGGAATAATAATATTACATAAGGGAGACAAATAATAAACAATTGAAATACGCTTTAGGTATTCATACCTTTTACATTATTACTACAAATTATGTGCTTAATAAGGAAATACTTAAACAAGAAAATACCCGGATAAAAATGTATAGATAGAATTATTCAGGATTTTAATCGTCAATATTATGTTTAAATATTAAATTAGCCGGCTGTAATGAACCTTACTGGCCGTCTAAAAATATTACTTCCGCCTCTCAATCAATCAATTAATCCTTTACTTCAATTTTGCTGGCAATAATCACGAATCAATATTTGTTTTAACATCCTGAATAATAGTAATACTATATATGGATTTTGCAGGCAGTAATGATCCTTATGGCTTCAGGCGCTACGCGGCTTCAGCCATATTGATCATTACTGCCTTTAAAATCCATATAGTATTGGTATATTATACAGAAAGTTTTAGGAACGAAGATGGAGACCAACGAAAGTCTTAGATTTGTTGTTCATCATTTTTCTGTGCCATTTAGTCTTACAAATGTAAGACTGTTCTTCGACAGTCTGAAACGAAGTATTACTAACTACACAGGAAATGCAGGAAATTGTTGAGATTTATGTTCAATAGAGGAGCTAACATTTTGAACCTGACGTCGGCTCAAAGCAATGATGACATTTCAAATAGTTCGACGATTTCTCAATATTTAAATGTTGTTTTCATAACAATTGCAGCATTTCTTCATTAAATAACTATATATGCCAGGACAGGAGCTTTGATTAATATTTCATATGATTCTTAAAGATATGGTGTGCTTTTATGGGGGATATTAATAAAATTGTTACAAAAATCGATTCTTCCGATTGAATTAATAAAATCGATATATATATATTAATATTTTACTGAAATCTATGAGCCTGCTCATTTACTACCTATATGTTTAGAGCCTATAGATGATGCGCAGAAAGTTGGTTCAATTTGATGTGTTTTTCATAAAACTAATAAATAGATCATCTTAGAAAGATATGTGAATTGAGAACTGCTTCAAATCAACAATGCAATAGACTCTTTCATTGACTAACTTCTAAATAAATATTCATAGACACGATGCTTACATTTATGAAAATATGTCTTTCTTCTTCAATTTTTGTAAAAATGTGCTGTTCACCAGTCTTGTTGTAGTTTAACTATTTATGTATGTGTCAACATTGTAAAATATAACAACTTATTGAAAGTTCTATTTCAGACATACAATTTACCATCTTGAATTATTTTTTCTTTATATATATTAATGTAACAGTGTAGAGAAACGATCTACTAACAATAAATGCGGCCAGAGTGTTCAATTATACTAATACCACAATTCACTCTCTCGAATGTCTCAATGAGCTGACGAACATTACTACCGCGGGTACTTATCAAAGTCATAACATGTCGAGCAACCCGGTGGTGAGTTCCTACTTCTCTTTTAATGACTATAAATTAACTGCACTATTCATTGATAACAAAAATCCAAAACTTGGCTAGACAAAAGTATTGCGTAGAGCGAATTACTCGTGTGTCCTATTTAATGATCTTATTTTAATGAACATTATTTCAATGTACAATGTATATTATTGACATATTTAGAATCAAAAAAGGGTATTTATATGCTCTTATTTATGCAAGTAAATCTATATTAATATATTATGTATAGACATGTACGCATTCTTTCAACAAGATTTAAATTTAGTCCAAAAAAATATAAAATAGCAAGTATAATAAAATGTAACTGATATTTCATAAGTATAACTGATCAATATTGCTGTATATGATGCCTGCAATGTAATGGTTCATTAATTGAATATTTTCACGAGCATCGCATTAGTGTTTGATCTATCTGCTCTCTATTTTAATATTTCTCAAAAACCAATCTGTATTATCTTATTATCATTTTGCCCTAATCAGCTCTGTGTAACATTTTTCAAAGAACTTGCTACTCTGTGTTTATGTAAGAAGCTTGTAAAAATAGGTATTTGATAATGAAGAAGTTGGTTTGACTACTGAATAAGTTTCACATCACAAAAAGCATCGGCATTAATTATTTAGTGTATTATTCAATCAAAAGACGTATAAATGACGTCACTGGAGAAGTTTTAAAATCGTTGGGCATTCTTCCAAAATAAAATATTAATTTCTTTTATGAAGAAATAAAAAACAAGTGTTTATTAGGCATGCAAATATTTGTGCCAGTTCTTCACAGAGCATGTACAGATGGCAATTAAATTACAGAAAATACAATATAATATAGCTTTGACACAAGATGGAACATTGGACCAATCAAATTACAAACGAATCAAATTACGAACGATCAATAATGCGTGATGGATAAAGTGTAACAACTAGACAAGGAGGCAAATAGAGATAGAAATGAAAACAAGAAGGAGGACAATAACTTAAGAGGGGGTGGGAGGAAGAAAGTTAAAACTGAAGAATCAGGCAGTAATCAATGTTCCGTTGGACGCAAAGGGAAGGTTTTGAAGAGCAGATGAACAACGCTTCAGAAATGGAGAGTTTAAGTTTATTGGAGGATATGTGGTGATGATCTTAAAATTTGAGAGTGGGCTTAGAATAGAATTGTTTTTTGAAGAAGAACACGACATGAGGTGTTTGCAAATAAAGCTTGTGATTTGGCCTCCTCTGGGGGGGGGGGGGGGGAGGGTTGGCTGAAGGTGGTTAACTACTTTGGAATATGTTCTTTCACCCTTGAGGAGAGACGTCGATCAGTTTTGCCGATGTAACTGGCACCGCAGTTACAACTAAACTTGAGGATAATATAAGATTTATCAGTTGGTTGAATTCGGTCTTTCAGCCTGGGGATAAGAATCGGAGAAGGTTTAGCAATGATCCGAGTCTCAGCGGAAGGAAGGCATTGTTCACGGAAGCGAGGATTTTTTTAGAAAAAGGTTAAAATTATTGTCTTCTAAAAGGAATGTGCAGAAATACTTTTTTCTTTTCGGAACCGAAATAAGAAGGTTTAGGTACTTGATTCACAAGGTAGTTGTCAATGAACCAGTTGAGATGACCATTAGCAGCGAGAAGAGATCTAAGCGTCAGTATTTCTTCTGCTAATTTATGAATTGAGCAGATTTTGTGGGCTCTGTGGAGAAGTATTTTAATAAGTCCTACATTATATCACCTAGGAACAAAACTCTAAAAGTTTGTGTACAGACCGGTCCATGTAGGTTTAAAGTAGACTGGTCTGCGTGTAGTTGTAATTGCGGATAACCAGAATGTCGAGGAAAGAGAGCTCATTGTTGTTTTCAAACTCGTGTGTGAAAGTGATATTAGGGTGCGCATTGTTAAAGATATTGATAAGTTGATTCATAGCAGCGACATTAGAACTAAAAGAAATAAATCATCAACATAACGACGATTAAAAAATGCAATTATATTCTAAACCCACTCTCAAATTTTAAGATCATCACCAAATCCTCCAATAAACTCAAACTCTGCATTTCTGAAGCTTTGTTCATCCACTCTTCTAAACCTTCCGTTGGCGTCCAACCGGACTTTGATCACTGCCTGATTCTTCAGTTTTAACTTTCTTCCTCCCCCTTCTCTCTTAAGTCGTTGTCATCCTTCATGTTTTCATTTCCATCTCTGTTTGCCCCCATGTCTTGTTGCTACACTTTATCCATCGCGCATTATTGATCGTTCTTGTCTTTGTAATTTGATTGGTCCAATTTTACCTTTTGTGTTAAAGCTAAATTATATTGTGTTTTCTGTAATTTCATTGCCATCTGTATAATATGCTCTGTGAAGAAGTGGCAAAAATATGTGCCTGCCTAATAAACACTTGTGTTCTTTATTTCCTTATAAAATGTTACATAAAAGGGATTTATTCAAGGATTTTTTTAAAGTGATATAATGCAAGAGTGATCACACCATTAAACGACGGAGAAGTTCATGCAAAGCGTTAATCTCTTTAATCTCAAAGCTAAAGAACGAATGTCGAACTTTGTTTTTGTCATTTATAGCCCCACCAAATATTTTATTACCTCGATATTTATGTAAATATCCTACTACTATTGTGTTTAATTTTCTTTGTTGTACTAATGTTATTAATTTATTCCAACTGAATTTGTCCACATTTTAATTTTTGTTCTTGCTTATCTGACGTATTTTATTCGTCATAACTTATCCTGCATTGCTATATTTATCTATTTTTACCCATCATACTTAATATTTGCTATCGCTCTATTTCCTTACTATACTTATTCTATCTCACATATTTTTACTTTTTTCTTACTTCGACTGACTTTTATTCTTTTATTCAGTTTTTGTTACTTATTTGACTTTATAGAAATTTGTCTTACTTTTATCCTACGTAACTAATTTTCTCCTAGTTTTTTAAAGATTTATTTGCTTCATTTATGACTTTATTTTCCTTATCTTATTACTGTTTCATTGCATTATAAACACGACTTGTGGTTCATACGTTCCTTAATATAATGTTAGCTGTGTTAGCTGTGTTAGAGAGTTTGTTGTGGAGAGAGCAGCATAACGAATAATTAAATAGCTTCTCTCAAAATAAACTTTTAGTAGAATAATCCTTACGTTAAAAGAAAGTAACGTTGAGGCACACTTCACATACTACTCATGTTAGCGTACATGGAACCTCTTTATTATTTATGTAACTGTACCAATCTTTAAATAACAATAATAAAAAATTACTTCATAATACAATTATTAACATTTGAATAGAAAATATGTTTTTATCCTCGCTCAAAACACAGTGAAGATGTTTATTTCTTGCAGCTGGCCAATTACATCGTATTACGAGTTCCATGTTGGCCAAATAACGACAAACAACTTTCATTGGCTGAAGTCAAAGTATGGGGCACAGCTTGGGCACCTGGGCGAGGAAATTCTAACTGTGAGTCAATATGTGCATATGAATCGGTCTATTAATAACTTAAACTTCTTTAAATGTAAAAAATAAAAATTCAATGCACGCTATAGTTGTTATTTATGTCAGTTGCTTTCCTGAATATTTATTTTATTCATAAAATTTAAACTGAATGTTACAGTATATACATATACTGTGTCTGAATTTTAAAATAACAAAATCGGCATGACGAGGTTTGCCATTTAAAAACGAATGTTTTGTTTTAGCTCTGTCTGCATTCCATTTAAGGATTTTGAGATGCTTTTTCCATTAAGACGCAATTTGTTTGTTTTGGTTTGTTGATTTCTTTTTCATCTTCGTATTGTCTGTAGCCAGGATACTTCTGCATTCATCACATCTCCAGTTATTATTTTTGATTGCAGTCTCTTAATGTTTTCTGGTCAGTTGTGAACTTTTTTCTTGTTTGTGGTAAGAAGCTTTGTATTTGATATACTTGATTGGATTTATACCGTTTCGAATTGTAGTTTTGTATTGTCGGCATAAGTTGTTCTTGTTTCTATTAATGTTATCCTGTTCCTTGTTTCTTGTGATGTTGGTCGAGGAGTGGGGCTGTTTGCATTTTCTACCACAATCAAAGATAATCAGGTGCAAAAAAGTACATTCTGCCGTGAATCTCTTCATCTTTGAGCATGTTCCTGTTTTGTAGTGCTTATTATTACACTTGGGCCATATGAGAGGGTGATGATTGGTGCGGATTGGTGGGAGTGATTACACTAGAATTTCGTCTAGAATAAGGATGGATATCTATAAATTTGTACTATTAATTAATTGTAATACTCTAGTTCCGTTAAATGCCACATTCTAAACATTCGGAAGCTGATGGCGTCTTCCTTGGACCACGATTCCCCAATAGTTTGTTCCCGTAGCGACATGGTATGACGCGTCTTACCATACAGACTAATACGGACCATTCCGCATCAGGTTAATTTATACTTTTGCTTAATTAGCTTAGTGCCGGATTACCCCATAGGCAAAGTAGGAAGTTGCCAAGGGCCCCGCACTTTGTTATGAGAAAGAAAAAAATATTTAACCCATTAACATAGTTACCTATCAGTTAAAGAGTTAATCCGGCTCTGAATTAGCCTCATTATCGACACCCTCATTCCCATTAGAGCCTGGAATCTTCGGGAAGTCTAAATGCTTGAATACACCTTTGGCATCTGAAAGGAGATAGTGAAAGTCTGTTCAGAAGGGATCTTAATTTTAACAATTTTTCTAATTTCCCCTAAGCTTGACTTTCTATCCGTAGGGGTTTTTCCTGTCTTATATATTTATGTTAGTGTTCTATTCTTGATGGAAGCATGACAAAATGGTACGCTTGAAACTTGCGCTACAACCTCAAGATTTTGTGGATAGCATATTAGAGTATTCAAGTCCCCATGGTTGCGATTTTCTTCTATTGATACTTGAGAGACGTTCTACTACACTGACTCCACTTGGAATTTCTCTATAGTGGCTTAAACCTTTGACTATATAGCAATACCGTCTGCTTACATACTGGTGACGAAGGATGGCAGCTTCATGTCTGGGTCGATGACAAGGAGGACATGTAGTAGCAACAGAACAGCTTCTTGATAGAATCATTGGCGTTCAAGATAAAAGGTGTTGCTTTAATAAACGTTGAGTCTAACGGTCGTTTGTTTGTTCTAAAACACGTGGCACCAGCGGATGAATCTTACAAGGAGTCACATGTTTAACATGCGTTTGAAAATTACGCTCCTCCACACTTTGCCGAAAACTTGTGAATAGTCCATCAAAGTAAAGATAGTGTGTTGAGAGGTCTTTAGTTAGAAACTATCTCTTGTCTTACCATGTTATCTTTTGGAAATATAATCTGTTGCAATCGCCGCTGGCTATGGCGACTTGCCAGAAGTTTAATACTAGGTATTCTTCGACACAGACAAACTTGTTTTTCAACTTGTTGTTTACTGTTGAAATATTTTCTTTTATCTATGCACATAATTAAGAATAAATTTGATATTCAATTCAATAAAACGGAATCTGGAAGTTTGTTATACAAATATCTATTTTAGACTTATAAAAATATAGCAATAATGTCTATTGACGATTCAAACATTGTTTTATTTTTGTTGAGTATTCCGAAACGTAATAATTTTGTAAGAGAAGTTGTAAACGAGATATATTTACTAATCAATATTTAATCTAATAACTATTTCCGTGGTCGTCAGTTATGACTAAAAAATCTTTCTGCTTCTGAAACAACTGCCTTGAAAATAGGTTATAAAGCGTGTTGTTACTTCCATACTACCAGCAGTAGTATGAGAGAGAAATCGTCAATAAATAGGTATAATGAAATATGCTTAAATGAGGTAATGGTTCAATAGGAAATTTGTGAACCGATGTCTTGTCAAAGAACCAATTACGTGACTAAATAGTTTATAATTTGCAATATATAAATATAAGTTTGCGAAGGGGAACAATATTAAATATGGCGTTTTATGTTGTAGCAAACCATTGAAGTATAAGAGCCATAGTGCATTTATTTATCCCTGATACACAGTATCGATAAAGCTAATATGTCTAAAGTGCAATACAAATACAGTTATACTAGACATGATAATATTTCTGTGTTCTCCTATTTTTTAATTTTCATTACAGTCAAAATACAAAGTGACGAACAACGACTTAATTGCAACCCTATCCTCAATGGTGCATCCCATTCCAGTCCGGCATTCACAGTCATCAACTGCGCTATGAAATGCTCTATCTCAGATTCCTGTATCAGCTACACGTTCGCTGCTCCTCAGCAGAATTGCACCATGTTCTCAGATTTTCGAGGCGAGTTTGTGGTGAATGTCTAAAGACCTACTGAATCCTCTTATATTTAGAAGTGCCATTAAATAGGGAAAACAAGTGAATTTCAAACGACATGTTATCATTTTATTTTAGTTATAGGCAGTTACATGCTGTTGATGCAGTTATATTTTGTAGACATATCAATTAAACACATTTTACAGATTATTGAACTTTTAAACATTAATTTGATTTCTTAGATTCTCAATGCCATATTAAAAATGCTAACATAATAATGTAAACAAAGTAAAAATATATTTTTGCATGACTTTCTGAAATATGAATATGCATATCGTGTGTCTGTTTAATACTTGTATATTTTCCTTGATTACGTTTAAAACAAAAACAACTTTTTCATCTCTTCGTTTGTGCTCTCTACTGTCACACGCTCCTGTCCTTTTGTCGATAACATAGTTGTTACTTCATGAAATGTTCGCACAAAAACAAGTAATAATCCTATCAGAACGTCCAACTGATTAAACTAGTGAACAACACTTGGCGGTTGATTTCTAAATCAGCATAAATATGAAGTTTTCAACCATTTTAACTCTGCACATACGTTACACATATTAAAATCAGTTTGCCAATACTTTGTGCTGCATTATTTTCCCCGAGTTGCTATAAAGAGAACTAATTTGTGAAAGCTATAAAATATTGTAAACATGTATGTACATTAAAGTAATTAAAGGCGGCGCTATGATAAGCATACCATAATATATTATTCTGATATACGTATAATATAAGAATATATAAAAACGTCAGCACTATCAATTTTTCATTTCCGAAATTTATTGTTTAATATGCTTTTAAATTGATTTTAAATAACGATTGTAGTAATTTTCGATTATCCGAAGGGAATTGTTTTGGTTTTAAGATCCAAAATTGGTGTATCATATAGATATATTATCATTATTATTTATTAATTGAAATACACAACATATTTACAAATACATTCGAAGGGGGTACAGAAAAAGAGTAAGGATTATTTAAGTTAAGTTAATTGTACACAGTTAACTCAATGCGGCCGTAATAGTAGCCGAAAGGTGCCATATACAGCAGCCATAAGGACCTGTATGCATCTCTTTAACGCGCCGTAATACGACCCCTTCTGCCAAAAGAGCCGTAATTTGTAGGAGCCGTATTGCGTCCATAAGTGGCCGTAATCGAAGGGGCAGGGAGGACCTACATATATACGGCTCCTAAGGATCCGTATTAAAAATAAAAGGGGTCATAACTTTCAAGCAGCCGTAATTACTGAATGAATTAAAGTTTTAACTTAATTTTAAATACATCAATAAATATTATTTAAACGTACTAATAACGGTTATTTTCATTTCCCGTAAGTGACAAAAGAACATGTTATAGTTAGATTATTACAATATTTTGTATTATAAGATTAAAATATGGCTAAATATATTATACAATACATAGAAATAGTTAAGTTTGGCGAAATAACCCCCCAGGTTTCACCTCAGTGCCGAACAACAGTACAAACTAGAATAAATGTACAGAGAGATAATATATACGTATAAAATGGCCTCAAATAGTACAGATGAGCTGGATAAAGTAAATATGGCAACGAGTACACAGATGAGCCTAATGTTAATGTATAGCTATATATAAAATCTTAGGTGGGAGGGCACTTATCCCAAAGGGAAATCGACACGAATGCGGCAACTACTTAATTGTAATTTTTATTACACTTGCCAGTGAAGAATGAATAAGATTAGGCATAGTTAACAGAGCAAAGAAAAAATGTGTAGAAATAGGAATAAAAAAAAGCGAAAGTGCAGAAATCTGTAGACAATAAAATGACAATAGAACACCAAATCAGTTATTTTTCGATATGAATAATATTTATAGGTTTTCCCATTCAAATTTGAATGATAGGACAGGCAAATTTGAAATAGGTCATTCCAATCTGCACATTTTTAATGAATGTGTTTGAAATTCAAATTTAGGTACTTCAAATTCGACATTGGTAATTTAAGTCTGCAAACATATACTATATCAACAGAGGTCAAGATCATGTGCATTTGTAAACCCAACGGTTTAGAAAAAGAGTAACAAGGTATAAAAGAAATTTAATGTATATAATATACAATTGGGAGAATAACATATTCAAAGAAATGTAAAATTCTATAACGGATATAAAAAAACGCTACAATGTGAACGAATTGCAATAAATGCTTTAATATGTCTAGAAATGTTGGTATAAAATAGTTTTACAAAATGAAATAAACTACTGTTAAGAGTAGATGTCACTCGAGATATTTCACACACGGAAATAACAAAATAAAACATAAAGTCAGGGGTCAAATTAAAAATAACAAATTATGGGACATATTGATTACATATAGATGAGCGACATATACTCGAAGAGTGGATCTTACCTCATCCATTGCATTATGAATTCTGCGCTTTGCAGTTATACCTTGAGTTGGCTGCGAACTATGAATTCGGACCACATCTATAGCATGAACATGTATCTATCGATTCCATTTTCGCTGAGCTTTTTAGATGTCGGGATGCGTTTGTATTCGTAAGTTGTTGACTTAGTGTGATCTTTCTAGAAGATTGTATTGTAGCGACATCGAGTCCTGTGGTGTTGATACTTTGCTTTTCCATTCTCGCGCGCTCGTTGTCTTCGGCCTTTTTAATTGCTGGGTCAAATGTAAGTTGGGTGTCATCCTCCGATAGCAGACGCTCTCCTAGTCTGTCGTCATGAACTCTTATGACTAAGTAAATGCTTCAAAGTTACACTTCACTAATAAACGATGTA
>JAYRBW010063953.1:0-29587 GCA_036023295.1 Invenusta paracnida
TATAAATTTAAATTCAAATATTTTTATTAAGTAGATACAATAGCATTATTACATTGATTTTACATAAATTCTACCGCGTCGTCGCCTATAATGCCTATTAATCAATGTAATAATGCTATATTCTTAAAAATAACTGGAATTTGGTGGTGTATATTAGGTGACACACATCATTTGAATTTAAAAATATTAATAGTAATCATATGTAATCAATTTGGTAATAGATATGGTCCAAAACATTGAAAACAAAAAAAAACACATTTTCGTTAGGGATGTTACACATATTGACACACAATTTAGGCATTTTGTAAAAGTAGAAACTGAAATTACTTTATATATATACACATAATTCGATCTAATTTTGAAAAATGTATTTACATGTGGTATCTGCTTATAATAGTGCCATTTAGTTAGGGATGTTACAGTTAATATGTTGTGTAATACGGTACGCATAATATATCAGTGTTAGTCAATAAACATATGTAAATAACAATTAGTAATAATACAACAGTATTCACCAAGGTCCCAACAAGAAGTGTATTTAATTCGATAATTATTTAACTAATTGCTTTAATTTCATGTGTAGGATCATAGGCATTGTGCCTGGAAGTTTGATATCCAGAGTACCAATGTAACATTTTATTGAAACAACAGCAGTTGGATCAGAAGAATATTCGTAGTGGAGGAAATTTCACTCGAAATATAGAAGTACTTCCCTTGAATAACACGAGCACCTTTAGGGAAATGCACTTTTCACACAGGACAGGTAACTTTCCGTGGTAGCTCTTTCACCTCGACTACTTCGATAAGAAAGTAATTATTACTTTCGGCAAATAAAACCGCTACTGTATGTGGACTAGGCGTCGACATGAATATCCTCGATATTGTCCATATCTTATTGTTGTCCACAAGTGATTCAGTGCAGCCTGATGACGTGATATCAAGACATGATTCACAACTGCAAGAATGTTAATGACATCTTACAAATCCATCAATTAAATAAGGTTGCACATTATGGAAAGAGCGCGTTCCTGCAATCGTATTGATATTTGTATTTTGCAGCAGCTTCTCCATTTCTTCAATATCTTGGTTTGTTATAAAAATCGAACGAATTTGTGACTGCTTCTGTACACAAAAGGCAAAGAAGTCATGGGCATCCTGTATGACAATTTGTTCAGTCTTCAGTGCATTGTCCGCGTTCCGTTTTAGTGCTCCACCAACACCGTCATGCGGGCCTTTTCCATGACTGGTAGCGAAGTAGTTCCAAGAACAGGTAGACTTAAATAGTCGTAGATGAGAAGAAATAATGCTAACATGAACTTGTTTTTATACTGGCTTGTGGGGCCATCTGTCCAGTAGAAAATTCGTTTGATTGGAGTTCCGATTGCAGTTTGTAGCATACTGTGAAATTTATTGAGTATAGCATATATCTGAGATGCTTTATGAGAGTGGTTGTCAGATATAGCTGCCATTGATATCGATTTTAGATTTTTTTATGAATCCTTGTAATAAATTACTAGTGGATGAATTGTAACCATTCTTGCCGGCCAATATGCGCTTTGAATCTCATCGACACTTTTACATGCATAGTTCTTTGAGATGTCCATGTGCACAATTACTTCTCCGATGTTGAGCTTCTGCTTTTGTGTTTTGAGAACATGGAATTGATTGCGAAGAATAGTCAAGTGCTCGGAATACTGCTGTAATTCTAACTTAAAAGCAACAATGAATTCGGATTTATTCATTGACAAATTCACCAGTTTTGTTCTGGTTTTGCTATCCGAGTCTACAACTCTTTTCCATTGAAAGAATTGATATTCACTTGCTATAAAATCATCGTGTCGTAATTTGATGTTTTTGAGAAAATCAGCAGGTTGAGTAGGGATAACATTTCCGGTTTTTCTTAATGCTTCTAATTTTAGAGCCATGTTTTGACAAAACGTGCAGAGACAGTCAGACTCTTCTATTGGTCAATGACACCGGAATTATATATTTCGGACGCTTTTTACAAAACGACGCGTATGATAACTTTATATCAGCATTTTCCTCGAGAAATTTTACATGTAGGTTATGTAGAAAGTCTTTCAAAGTTCTTTCCTGGCCAAAGACGACTGTTTTCGTTTCGTTCTAAAAATGAAATGACTCTTGTTTTCATCGCATATTCTCTTGATGTTCTCAGAGTTTTAACAGCCTTTCTTCTTGATGCACATATTCTGGCTTTCACAGCACTGGTTCTTGCTTTCTTTTCTTCTTTTTCATCACGTTCTTCTTTACTGTTGATATCCATGATTTTCTTTCTCTTAGCTGACAATCCCGAACTGCCTGCAGTGTGACGTTTTCTTGTTTCTAGTGTCGATAAATCGGGGGGCAAATGTTTTATAAAGTCTTCATACAGAACAGTTTTGATACTTTCAATCTTTTTCCTTGCTCGTACTGATCGTTTTTCTGCGGACCATCTCAATTTCTGCTCAGTTACTAACTTTCTTTTTAGTGACAGAACTTCACGATTCTTAGATGCAACTTGGCGGCTTATTCTTTGTCGGGTACTTCTTCGTTGATATTTGTTCACCTCTTTGTCAACCTTTTTTTAGCGATCTTCACTTTCTGAACCGCTCTTTTGTTGATTCCAGTGTTTTATTATATAAAACTGGATTCTGCAGTTTTTGACGCGCTGCTGGGACATATACTTTCTTTTTTCGAGCTGCCTCCTGACGTACGTCTGCTAAATTTTGTTCCCGATGACGACGGGCTCTTTCAGCCCCCAATAGTGGCATACCTGAAATTGAAACGAATACAATAATATTATTAAATACTTCAGTAAAGTCCATAATATCATTATTCTACAAATTATTGTTCAACTGCATGATTAATTTTTTCGTCGTTAGGGAGGTTACCGCTAGGGATGTTACAAATGGGTTTATGTACATCAGGCTGTATCTTTAACGAAGTAACTCTGATATTATCAATCACATATTTAATATTGTTTTGCAAGCGTATATGATACTTAGGAGATGAATATTTATAATTTCAACTACGCTAATTCAATACACGTATAACCGTTAGGGATGTTACACCCTAAAAAAACGATCTGACTTTATAATTACAGTTATATAATATTTCAGTTATAATTTATTTTGTTATGATATTATATTTTATTGTTAGATATCTTTTAAGCGTTTAATATTGTACAATATTAACAGAATTAACCTAATACATGTACATACAAGGGGCTGATTACTGAGCGTTAGGGAGGTTACATGTACTTTTCGGACACACATTTTCAACTACAGATCATATATATAATTATATATATACTAGACATTATAACTTACCGTTAGTATGCGAATAGACGAATTATAATGAATCCAAAATTTGACGTTTAAAAATGGTGTTGCGAATGACAAATCAATATCAAAACTATCCTGGTTGAAAAGACATCTGTATTTATACACAATATCAATGGTTTTCGACTTACTATAACAATTTAAACAGAAAAATCAATATAACATTGCCTGTTGTAGTTAGACAAATATGTAATCAAGGTTTTAATTAGATATCGATGTTTATGTGTCTCTCCTATTTACGCCGCCGCAATACAAACTCTATTTATGACATTTCGTGAGAATGACCCATAATTATTAGCATTATTAGCGCCATTTTTTTAATTAATTTCGTCAGCGTCCGAACTACGTGGCTTCAGCATTCTTTTATCTTTGAGCTCATATCTTGACCTTCATTTTTTCTACACTTTTGCTTTTGTTTATAACAATTAAACAAATATTCCTTATTAAAAGTTCGATTTAAGATTTTTTTTCATGATCACAAGCTGTCTTCAGATATATATAAAAATAGTTTTTAATGCACTATATATATATTAACAGTAAAACAATAAGCCTATTCTCTAGCATTAATGGCTAGGGCTGGTTACATCTTCCAAGTTATATATAACTAACTCTGTTGTTTTGTTTGTATCGTATAATATATTGAAATAGTTTGAGCCTACATTTTACGAATAATACAACATAATCTACTTGAATATATTAATATTTTACATTTTGTTTTCAGAATATGTTGATTATTTTGGCGTTGCTTTTTCTACTTATTACTGAAGGCACGTGTAAAAACTTATCTAGTAATGGGATTGTCTATAGAAATCGCACAGAAACAAAATACTTGCCATTGTCTGAACATTTTTCGACTATATGGACATATCCTTCCATGTGGAATTTTACCCTTGACCCGGAGAGATATCCCTCAACTTTTAACAACCATAGCAATATTGCACTCAAGTCCATATTTTCTCAACGGCGGTCGTCCCAGCGGCGTATCGTCTGTTCAACGCTTCCCTACAACTGGTGGAATGTCTCCATGAATCGAGTTATGCTAGTCAATGGGAGTGAATTTGAGGCACATCTTTTTCAAGTTGGATTCAATTCTGGATCTACCCGCAAATTCAAGCTAAGAAGCAATCTCGAGGTCCATACTAAACAGGTGCTCTGCACTGTTGTTTTTATCTTTGCCCAGTGGTGTCACTATAGCATGCGAGCTGCTCCAGCCTTCAATGCCTTGGCAAGACTTTTCCCACAACTTAGATTTCTGGCCATTAATGTCGATGATTACTGGGCGTAAGTTATTCAACAATATTTTTATTTCTGTTTTTTATCAATAACGTTTTAACAAATTATGTATTTTGATTGATTTGTAGGTCGAAATGGAATCTGCACATGTTCTATATTCCAAAGATCAAAATCCATGTCAATAGAAAGATTCACAGAGAGTTTAACGGAACTGATCATGAACTGGATGCATTAATAAGTTTTGTCTCGGGGACAACTGGTAAGGTTTTTAGTCTGCCTTATAGTCGTTTGATTTTTATTTGATGTAGCTACTGAAGAACTATTAATTTGTGAAGGTGTAGGTATACTAGAAGAATAAATCTAGGTTTATAGACTGCTGTGTGTACAACTTTGCGATCTGCTGTCTCATAGTTCCCAGCGTCAACTAGAAGACCCACTTTCAAACCTTTTCAGGCCACACAGCACTTGACTGGCAAAGTTTCTAGCCAGAGACGTATGAAATAATATGGATTTGAACCCTGGACTTTTACTGTCAGTCTACTGGTGGACGACTGTGCCACCTAGTATTAAATAGTAATAATAGTTGATTTTATTTAGAGAACTGTTACGATGCATTTTATCCATTATGTTATACAAAATAGACTACATATAGTATCATCGTCAAATAATTTAATTTCAGTTTGTTCAGCTAAACATTTTTGTCATTTGTGTACAAGGAAAATAATAGTGGTTCTAAAACACTTCCTTGTGAATACTATATTTGATTGCTTTTGTATCTGACTTTTTTATTGTTATATTAAGAAAGTGTTCTGGTAAAAATGTTAGTAAAATATTACATAATACTCGAACTTTTTAATCAAGATTTTAATATGTATTTTTAAGTCTTTTGAAGATACTTGAAAAACTATTTTTTCCAGGTTATCAATCATACAATTATTAGTATATATTAGGGTACGGATTGTACGATGATTGTATTCTATTAGTTATTAGATTAATGTTGTTATTATACTTATTTGACATCCTTTTTTCTGCTCCAAATTGACTCAACTGTAAATAATCATTGTATACATTTTAGTTGTTTTAGTTTATCGATTTTTTTAATATTACTGCAAAACCTTTGTAATAATAAAAATGTAACATAAATACTGAAAAAGATGTTTAGGTATACTACTACATTTATATTATCGTGATACAGATTATTAAATGGGTACTTAAATTATTATCTCTATGTTTTTCTCTTTAATCATTTTCAGGTATCCTGCCAGTAGTTAGACCATTGAATATCTCATACGAAGACCGCCAAGGGCCTATCCCTACGACTCTCATCCACAAACCTGACTACTGGCTCGTCGTCTCCTGGATCGCAGTTGTAATCTCTCTTGTGACCCTGACATTACGTTCAGCCTGGGGTCAACGTTGGAAGGAGCGGGTGGTTATCTTGTGGCAAGAGCATCAGTATATGGTTTAAGAGGGACGGTGGGGGGATGTTAATAGTGATAAACAGAAATAAAAATGAATACTAATTATAAATTAGCTAATAAAGCATGATTCGCACCTATTTAATTTTCAGTATTCGTCATAGCCTAAATTGCGTGTTCACTAAATTTATTTGGTTTATATAGGACAACGTGCTATCTATATCTTGTTTGAGGAAGATATGACCATTTTAACACCCCATCCGTATTTTAGTATTGTGGATATATGTATCTTCAATTTTTTTACATTTATGTTTATTCCGGATTTTGGTTCGGATGCATAGTAAATACACTGGCTGCAGTATAGAGTATTGATACTTACAACTTTTGACTGACACCTTATTATCAATAGTATAACATTTAATTTGTTGTGCATTTTATCTATTTGAACACCGATATGCAGTATATAATTTCCCGACATTACAGCATTTCACTTAATTTAATCAAATTAAAGAGTCTGTCAAAAATGGATTTTAAATTTCCATAAAAAATTAACACTTTATTGCTAAAAATAATAATAACAATGAATTACACAAAGTATTAATAGATAGAGTTTCAACTCTAATGATATTGATTTCAATTTCGATACCTAAAACCTTAAATAAAATGATCCTTTAAAATTTAATATCCATTAAACAGCGTACTTGGTATAGGTCTTACGTATAAATGTAATATGTTGTATTTGTTAGAAAACGTAGGTAGTATGTTATTTAAAATAATTGGACAATTAGCTACAATATATATAACCTAAATAATAATTTACAGTGAATATATCTATACTATTTTATAGATATCTAATTTATATAGATTTTATTGAAATAAAACTATTTTCTGTCGATAAAATTCCAACGTGACGTATATGAACAATAAGAGTTGAAACTGTCTATTATTACTCATAGAATTATATTCATACAGTAGAATTCGTCTATAACGACATTCCAAGGGACATGGCAAAAAGCGGCGTTATAGACGAATTAGACTATTTTTCCATTACATATACGTTTTTTTAACATTTATATGGTATATTTAATATTATTTACCATTTGTATGTATGATTGTTAGAGAAGATAGTTATAAAAGGAGAGCACCAACCAATAAATCCTTTGAAAAGAATAGTCCTTGTATGTATATATATCTACCTATTGGAATAATACACATTATGTAATCACAACTGTTCATATGTTGCCACCAAAGAGGATTAACTTACGAGATTTCACACATGAGGCGCACATACATAAGTATTGTATGTGCGCCAATAGGTACTAATAGAATGGTGAGTTACAGATACCTTCATATGTATTATGTACCTTGTAAACGCTAGCAAGTTAGGATGATGCGTCGCTATATAGGCAAACTGTTGTTAAAGACGAACTTATCTGTATATATAATATAGGAATTCTGCAGGGACATAGCCAAAAGCGTCATTATAGACAAACTGACCCTATAGACAAAGTCGTTATAGGCGAATTCTACTGTATATTATTCTACAGGGTGATTCTTAAAAACCATAAAATTTATTACGCAGTATAAATCAATCTCTGTGTAAATAGTAGTATACATATTTTATACAAGTGAAATATTCATAATTGGTCAGATCAAAAAATAATTCACACTTGACCAGACAAATCTTCTATTGGTTGACCAAATATAAAACCTCAAAAACTCACTGTAACTTCACTTTAGATACTAAGTAACAAATGCCATTGAATGTAATTATTATTCAAAATACTTGTATTTTGTAGATTTTGGAACTTTCTATCTCTCCTCATTGGCTAAATAGGAAAATTCCTATCTTTATCTAAGGCTCATGGTGAGCTAAAATTAGAGGATAGATATAGGTGGATAAGTCATAGTGAGCCATGGATAAAGGCTCCAGACAGTCCATACCCAAGACAAATTATATGTGTCAAACCATATATTTGGGTTTAATAAATACAATGAAGAGATAATCACATTTTATATAAAGATACTGCAACATAGAGTATATATTATATAATTATATATTTTAAAAGATTTCATCAAACAAAAAGTATGCAGTAAGTGTTGGTGTGGCTCAATATGAACAAAAAACGCAGGTAGGTTAAAATAATGCAGATAACAATTTATTATAATAAGCAGACAATTTGCAGACACAAATGAATTATTGTACAATGTAAGTACCAATAGATGACATAGGTATGCATACATAATGGAAAATGTAAATACTAGTAATTACAGAATCATAATCCAAAAAACTCCAGATGCCACGATTGCAAGCATAGTGAGTCTGCATTTTCACTTATATGCCCGGAATTTGATTGGTTAAACAAACAAATTTTGTATATTGCCATATGAAATACATGCTCAGAAGTGTCTCTGAATCACCCCCAACTTTTAAAGTGTAATGTATACAATTTTTTTGCATTTTTAAAGAATTAAAAATAATTATAATTTTGATCCAAAATCCGTACATTCCAAAAAAAATCTGGAAAATGACAACCTTGTCATTATTTTTAATTTGATTAGCATGTCATTTAATTACCATTCATTAAGGAAAAATATATCTATGTAAGTGGAAATAAAACATGTATGTTCATACAAAAAAGTAAGTGATCACTCCAGTTCATTTCTAGGACTTTGGTGATTTTAGAGGAAACAATCTTTCTCTTCATTTCTTACATACAGCAAAACTCATTTACAATGCAAAAATTTGATAAATTCTTTAAATTTAACATTATAAAAACTCAGTGCTCCTACAAGCCAATTCTTAAATTTTTGGGCATTCTAAAACAATTGGGGCATTTCCAAAATATCATTTTGTTAAACCATAATAAAAAGTTCAAACCCACATGTTACGTTCTTTATCTTGATATTATCTTATTATTTTGATAGCATAGCTAAGTAAAACAGTATAATAACAAGGATTATGTACCTTATACAGTATATGTACTGGAAATGTAAATAGGTTTCAATATACAAGATTCTGTTGTATTATACACTAGTATGATTCTAGTTGATCATACACAACCAAATAAGGGGAATAAAATATAAGGAGTATAATAACAAGGTATTCTGAGTACTATATATTGGGAATGTAAGACATAAATGTAAATAGGTTGCAATACACTAGTTCATTGAAAAAATATATGGTAATTGTATGCAGGTCTCTAAATTTGTATACATAATGCTTTAGATTCTGTTAGTTGATCATGCAATCTGGACCAACTAAGGACTATTGTATTTTTTATTACTTAGCCAGAGGCTCTTCCTCATTGGCAACAATGGTTTTTGCCTGTTGTTTTATAACACTATCAACTATTTTTGCTGTTTCATGTTGTCTTTTCTTCTCAATTTTATTTTGTTTTTTTGCACAGACTCCCAAGATCTTCATCAGACTTTTGTGCCCTCTGCTGCAAATCCACAAACAACTTTGCCATTTGCTTTTCATTCTCAGTTGATGATTGCTGTAGATTTTTATTGTATCACTGCTTGGGCAGTGTTCATCTCTTCAGCTATCTGTTTTTCCAAATCTTTCTTTGCCCTTTTGTCTGCCTCTTTTTTGTTTTCATTTAGTCTTTTTTTATTGTTTGCACAAGTAGTTGATGCCAAATCAAGAAGAAAATGAGTCACTGGCATGGTTTGGGTGCATTCTTTCCATTCTTTGACAGCCAAACAAGACCTGGAAACAATAAGTGTCTTAACAGTAACTGGGTCCAATGAAAGTTGTTTGTAGTGCATGACACCTTTAGGTTGCTAAAAACCCTTTCCACCTCTGCATTTCCATGTGGCAGAACAATGATGGCTTGAGCCAACCTGACCATTAAAGGATATTTGTTGGTGTTCACCAACATTGTCCAATAACCAACAACATATGTTGGTTATGACTCCAATGTTTGGATGTAATGGACTTCCAATTCCAAGTCAGACATTGAATTGGTTGGAATTACTCCAATTAACTTATTGGCCAATAATGTAACCCAGATTTCAAAATGTTAATTCTTCTGTTGGTACCAAATTTTGTCACATCGGTAATAATTTATAAATAGTAACAGTATATTCACTTTTAATTAATAATAAACTTTACATAGTTAAACAGAGTTAAATGTATAGTAAATGTTTATCCACTTTATAATTAAAAACAAGCAAGTGTAAAAATACAATGTATTTATATACAATATCTTTTTTATACATATCATATACAAAAAAGTTTCAGACATTGCAAATGTAATTTTTCAGGTATACTTATCGTTTTTGGGCATTCAGGCGCCTGTAGGAGCACAGAAACTAGACTTTTTAATAATATTTGACTTGTACAAATTAAATAATTCACAACTTGGTAGTCAAACACAAGATAATATCACATTAAATGACAGTCCAAATATAAGAAAGAAAAACTATAGTAATTAACCACCTATTGTAATTAAACACTATGTACTAACATTAGTTACAAAACTAACAGTTTAGAATGTCTTATTTTAATTTCTAATTTCTGTAGGTCTGGAAATAATGCAGGAAAGAGCAATTTCTAAAAAAAAGCATAATGCAGGCAAATGTAAAAAAATGCTGAGCATTACACAAGCCACACCAACACTGAGTATGTACAAAATATAATATATTATTAGAAATCAAATGGGTGTACAGTTTGATTCTGGTATAGATAATCTGTTACCAGCTACAAATGATGGGGTCACAGTCTAAGACCTACATTCCATTAAGCACTGCCCTACTTTAAGTGATGCAAACAACCACTTAAAATAAAGCAATTTATTCTTATGACATAGTCAATGTCATTACAGTATATAATAACATAACTGATAATGTAAAATATAATTGTTTAATAAAAATAAATCGATATGCACTAAACCTTACATAATTATTTTAATTACTTTTATATATACTTACTTGTTTTATAACTTATCCAATGAAGTAAATAAAATATTGAAATAATCCTAATCATATATTCATCATTATTGGTCTCTCTCTCTTTAAGCCTCCTGATTGGTTGACTAATGTTTTAGTGTTTGTTAGTCAGTTTTCTTTAATTTCTTATTATATATGTTGTAATTGACAGGCTTGAAGTTGAACTAAATACTAAGTATCAAGCTCAATATAAACATTTGTATGAGTGTGAAGTATGCCAATTTGTAATTTTATTATTATAATTTATTCTACCCAGATGAATTGTACAGTAGAATTCACCTATACTGGATATCAAGGGATCATAAAAAATCTGATACAGGCAAATTTTTTTTTTTAAATATCATTGGATTTAATTTATTTTGTATATATACACAAATACAACACAAATACAATACAACAGTATGAAAAGTGTTTCATGAAATGACAAAATAAAGCAGATATATTTTAGGAAATTAAGTGAGGATTGTTTTTTGTAATACTCAATACTTTCTCAATGATTGCTTTTCAAAGTTGTAGTCTAATTTTAGCTTTTTAATCAATAGCGATCAGTGTATGTACTTTCCATTTTGCCAAAATAGATTTTATTAAATTTATAAATTTATTTATAAATTCATAAATTTATTTTTCTAGTGACAAAACTCTTGATAAGCAAATCCAATAAATGCAAATTTTTCTATTAATAAAACAGGAATTTTTTGGTACTTAAATAAATTTGATATAATATCCAATGAAAACAAATTCAATATAAGCAAAACCTACTGTATTATTTATTTTATTATGAAAGTTTTACTACTAATTAAAATTAATTATTTGTCCTATAAAGGGCACTTTGATTTTAAATCCAGGTGAATTGCACCTCTCTTGCACTTAGTAGCTATGGTCCTACAACCCAAGGTGGCATGGATCAAATATGCTTAGGACTTGGTTTTATTTGGTTGATTGCTAAACAGTAAATTGTTGTGTAGTCTGGAATTATGTTAGTGTCACCCTATTATGCAATGAGGTGAAACAAAAGCAAGGATGGTAGACAGACTAAATGCTGTGCTTAATGCATTCTACCTTCCTATCATCTATAGTATAACATTATCTGAACAAAAATGATGTTGCAAAAACGAAAGCCAAGAAACAAGTCCCTCAAAGAAAAAGCTAAAATGATAGCAGAAATAGAATGCTTGTCAAAATGTCAACAAATCAAAACATGAAGAGAAAATATTTTCAATATAATACTTTAATTCATAAAGTAAATATAGAGCCTAACTATATATTGACTGTATGATTTTAACTTACATTCAATAAAATGTTGATTAAAAATAGAAACCTTTTATTGAGTCAGCACATAAAAACAAATTTTGATAATTATGTTTAAATACATTATATATTTGAAATGCATATAAGACAATTCATTTATTAATTCTGGGTTTAATTCATGAATTAAAGTAATAAGGGTTCTTTTCAGAATAATGTTTGATTATAATAATACCTCATCACTTATATTGGTGACATTATGACTTGATGACATTTTGACTTGGTGGTGTTATGATGTGCACCCTTTGGAAATACCACTTCTATATTCTTTTTTAGTAATAATCTGTATGATTTTGAATGCCTAAAAATGTAAGAATTGAAATAATTATTTATTTTAATTTTAATATATAATTTAAACATAATAAAACATATGTATATATTATCATAGAATCTATTGACAATATACTCATTATTCAATGGTTATAATAGTGCTGAATATTATTGGTATATACATACTAATAGCATGGAAGCTCCTATTGATACATATGGTGTAAGCTGACTATATTAACACCCCAGTAACCCTGAATTAGTCATCTACAACATCCAGTAACCCTATATTTCATATATTATAAAGGTAGAGACTGCTGATAGGTAGTCTCCAGTTATTTCTTGCATATCACAAATGAACAATACATACCACTAGTATTTAAATATGAGGACACATTTATTTATTACTATTCTTAATTTGTTTTATCAAATAAAATAAATATTTTTAACTTTTGCAATGTCAATAGCATTTTATTTCTGACAATGCAACCACATTCTCAATATATTGTGTCTAATGCAATAGCACCAATCATATATTATATTATATACAATACATACCATTTTTTTATAATATCTCAAAAAAATTTCATATCCACTTGAGAAGATAGCCAAATACCAAATATGTCTTTAAATTTATTTCTCTCCAAAAAAATTTATTGATATACAAAGGAAACAATATTTCAGATATCCCATATTCTCATTTATGTTTGTTTTTTCCTTGTTGTAACTTGTTTTATTTTTATATTTTCAAATATTTTTAAAACAAAACATTAAAATTATTTAATTTTTTAGATATTCAAATAGGACATATTACCTCTTATTATAATCTCTAGAACTTTAGAACAATTTTATTAGAACTTATTAGTATTGAGACTTTATAAATTTATAAATCTGATTGGACCAATTACAGTAGAGATAGCTAATTATAGATTATAAATTTATAGCTATAACTATAAGTAATTATTTTTTTAAATTTGTATATTTCTTTCACATTTATACATGTTTCATATTTTAATAGATATAATATATATATTTAATTGTATTTTAAATTACAGTCATAATGTGCAATTATTATTATAATGATATCTAAATAATATTTCTGGATCAAAATTTCATAGCAACAAGAATTTATATCATTTGAATGATCAAAAAACATATAAACATCAATATTTTACCTTTTAAGAGCCACAAGTTTAAATAGTTTATATCAATATACACTACAATTATTAAAGTATTAGAGTAAAATGAATAATTATTTAATGAGCTTTATATATTTGATTTATATATATTTTATAATTAAATATTAAAAATTCATTTATAATTTTGTTTTTTGTCATAAATATTGTTTAATTTTTACATTATTTTATATATTAGATATATGTTCCATAAACTATATACTGAACATATCCTTACTTTTTAATAAAGCCCAAATGAAGAGTATAGGTATGTACCTATTTTAAATGTATAATTATTTATATTTAATATTCTTGATATAAACTTGCTTATAGTTTTATAAATAAAAAATATACAATAGCTATATAAATATATATATAAGCTTGAGTTATTTATATTTATAATTAACTTGTTGTATATATAAGAAAACTTACTTTTAGTTTTTATAAAAATCATTTTTTAATTTAATATAGTAAACATACTTTATTATTTTTACCTTTTTTTTACCCTAAGCTTTAATTTAAAAGAGTATTATTATTATTTACATTAAATAATTAATTTTATTAATATATTATACAAATTCATCAGATTTTCCCTGCCCATTTATAAATATATTTATCAGCTTTGCTTTTAATAGCATAATATGCTAGTTATACATACCATTATTAGAAATAGTAAAATATATACGAAATTATTTTTTTAAATGTTATGTTTATATTTGGTAGTATTACTTAAATAACATATTAAAAATCTCTAAAACCAACATATTACAATTTTCTGTATAGTAAGGTATACAGGTTGGTCTATAAGTTTTTATACCCATATTACAAAATCAGTTATTATCAAAATTTATGAAAGTTCATTACTTTTGCTATTAAAGCAACAAAATAAATTTTAAAATATAATATGATCCAATGATTTACTGAGATAAGCAACCTGTATTATAGGAATTTGCTCATATAGTCTACAATATGGGTACATGAACTTATTAGACATTCTATAATTATGATGTATATTAATAAATATATTTATTAATTATTTTGAATATATATGAAAATTATTTTTTAATTATAATTATTTTCTTATTTCATGTAATAAAAAATTACTTTACAAACTATTTATCTGAAAATGTATTTGAGAAATTAAATTAATCATTACTTATAATTCTTTTTTCATTACTTAATCAAATTTTATTAAATGATCAAAATTTATTCAAATTTATTTACACATTAATGAAATTTATATAGCATATAATACACAGAATTTATTTCAAATTTTCAAGACATACAATTTCTGAGAAACACTATAAACATTTTAGTTAAGATTCTGGAGAAGAGGGAACTAATAAAGATAAATTACTGCAGTTTGACTTCTGCCCAGGCAAGAGAACAATATATTCTGTTTTCATCATCAAACAGTTACAGGAAAAGTTACTAGAAATAAATAAAAATATATTTACAACATTTTTTAACCTAGAAAAGGTAAGTATTTGACAAAATCCCCAGAGATCTTGTATATTGATGCATATAAATGCAATCAACACACAGTTTGAATTAACCAATGTAGCATTTAATTATATTTTCTCCATAATTTTCACCTATTACAACTAGACTAATATTAAAGAACAAAAGAGTTTTAGATAAACAGTAGATTATGCCATGGATCTGACCTAAGCCCCTTCTTATTCATTGTGATACTAGATGTTATCAGTAACGATTTTAGAGTGGAATTTGTGTTTGCAAATGACATGGCAGTGATATCAGAAAGAGAAAAGGAGCCACAGATAAAGTGGTTTAGTTGGCAAAATAGAATGGAGGTTAAGGCACTGAATGTAAACATTGAAAATACAGATGTGATGGTCAACAGCAAAAGAGTAACTAGAACAGCTATTAAAGACAATAATAGTGCCAGTCTAAATTGGGAGATACATTTAAATATCTTGTAGTAACAATGAGGGAAAATAGGTTTTAAAGCTGCATTAAGAGCTAGAGTAACAGTATCATGTAACAAGTGAAGTAATCGGTCAAAAGTGACAGAAAAATTCCAAGACTAAAAACTAAGATAGACACCACAGTGATAAATCCAGTTTTCCGATCAAAGTGGATATACTTTGGAGCAAAGTAAGGACATCAGAAGGGATTTGAGAGTATATAATATCACTGAAAATACGAGAGAAACAAGATTTAGATGGTATGGCAATGTAATAAAGATAAACAAAGAAAAAATCTAACCAAAAAGTACTGAATAATGAGATTGAAGGTCAAAGGCCAAGAAAAAGTTGGAGATAATATATCATACAGGACATGCAGACTCTATTATTAGGGGAAAAAGATACCCCAAAATAAATTGTTCTGACAGAAAAAGACAGATCCAGGCAGCCTACCCTGTGACTTAATAGAAAGATATTTAATTTGGAGAACACATTTTTAACATTCATTTATCTTATATTTTTTATAAATAAAAATAAAATTATATAGAATTCTACTAAAACAGAGTCTGCTAAATTTGCTTAGCTATTATTTACAGTCAAAATTGTATTGGATACTTTATACTTCCTAACGAAATTTAGATTTCTATCTGCATTTATGTCAACTTTTTAAATAGACATCCTCAGCAACTACAGGACAACTATTGAGAGAAGCCACTGTGATAAGAACGCAGCTTTAGTCAAACACCAACCGGTGAGAATTAGATCAGAAAACCATGACAGCCCAGGCGACAGAGAATGGTGATGTTGTTTCTTCCGATTTGGAGAGCAAATACGGTCGTCTTTCGCGGTTCATTGTAGACAAGAAGATCGGGAAAGGTCAGTTTTCGGAAGTGTGGAGGGCCATCTGTCGCGAAGACAATAATCAAGTTGCTCTCAAAAAGGTCCAGGTGAGTTTTAGACAGGCCATCTATAGGTTCGTTCTATAGAAATTTTATAAAATCTGAAATATATACCTATGTAATAAAACATATTTAAATTGAATTGCATTAAACATTTGTTTCCTCTTTTCTGTAATTTTATAAAGGAAGATAAAGGCCAGATTTTTTAGGGATCATATGACATTAAATTATATTAAATAACGCGATATGTTTCACTACATTTCGCCAGAGGAATACAGTGGTTAAAAACTAAATATATGTAATGAATGAAGAGTAAATAAATAAATATGATGATTATTATATGATTACATGACAACCAATGAGAAGGCACTACTGAAAAAGTTTGATTAAATAGAAATTGAATTCAAAAATAGCTACTGCTATTGATTTTTTTCAGCTGTGGTTGGAAGGTAAATATGTAATTGTTGTGATTTATTTGGTATGTACTTATATATATTTATTGTGCAATCATTACATATATTTAATTTGTAACCACCGTATTTGCCTGATGAAATGTTGTGAAATATATCGCGTGATTTAATATAATTTAATGTCTTATGATCCCTCAACATATGGTTTTCATCTTTATAACATATTTAAATTGTTTTTTGCTTGAAATTTTTTAAGGAAAACTGTATCCAATATCATTTTTTATATTAAATAAAATAAAGATTCAACATGTATTTGCCTGACGAAAACATTTTTTTATTTGAATTCAGCCGTAAACCTTAATACTTATAACAATTTAATCACCCAAATAAACCGGAAATAGTTGGATTTAAGCAAAGCTGTTTGATTCGTTAAAGTATTAACATTTCAAATATATTATAATTTATTATGTTTGCTAGTTATTAATTTTAAATCGTTTTTAAAATGATCTACATAAAATGTATGCATTATAGGAAGTTTTATGTAAGGTAGGTTAATTAATTTTAAAAATACGCAAAATTATAAACAATATAAATATACATATAATTTATATTCATTTCCGACACTTCTTTGTTTACAGATATTCGAAATGATGGACATTAAATCACGACAGGACTGTATCAACGAAATTGATTTATTAAAGGTATTCCGCAAATATTTATTCTAATTCTAATTATTTTTGTAATATTGTTTAGCTGCTAAATGAATACATTTTTATAGAAATTATTCATGAATGAACTAAGACTCATTCTAAGTATTAATTATTATTAAAAAATCTATAGATAAATGAATTTTAAACTAAAATTATTAGTGTATTCTTCAAAATTGTATAAAACACATTTATTTATTTTTCGCCTCACTTCAATATACTGTAACTATTGATAGAATAGAAATCAATAAAAATGTTAAATACTATTCAAATAGTGTAAATTTTACAACATTCATAATAATTTGTTGAACTTATTAAGTAGTTCGAAAAGCTTCACATATTAAATAAGCTCTTGAATAAATGTTATATAGGTAATAAAATGTAAACATCTATAAAAGTTTATATGGAAGATTACAAGTATACAAAAATAGTTGCCTCTACTATGTAATAATTTAATTACTAATACGTGTTTAACAATTTCCAGAAATTTTGAAACCATGTTAATTAATAAATTGACATTTTGGCAATGTTAACGATAAACATTATTGATAAAAGAGCGACATTTTGAGTGACAACCACTCTCATTATCAAATCTAAGAACAGAGAGTTATACTATATATACAAAGTATATTTATGAAGAGATCGATAATATATTATGTACAAGCACTTGGTTTTAAAGTTTCTGGAAACCGTTAGTTGAAACAAAAGCATAAATATATAGTCGATTAAATTTTTTTTTCTATTTTGTATTCCATATATATACTTTTATATTTGTTTGTATTTTATTAATTACTTTAAACCAATTCAAAACCTTCTCCACTATTGCTAACTTATTCATAATGTTCGCTTATAAATGTTGATATGTATTTTCAGTATTACTCAGATATAGTATAGTTTTACCCCAAATATTATTAGAAAGTGACACACAATTTACGGCAATTTCAAAAGATGCCTTGTTTAAAACAACCACTTTTTCGGGAATAAAGTCCTTTATATATTCACAATTGCAACCAGTTTCGGTACATAAGCTACCATTTTCAAGCAAATGAAAAAGTGGTTGTTTTATTTATTAAATTATGAAGAAATGGCATATTTTTAAAATTGTTTAAACATACACTTGATTTTCAAAATTATAATTATAATCCTTGAATCGTAGTATTTCCTTACATTATGATCCATAAATAACACACCTGGTGTATAATAGTCCAGCTCTTGCTTTATAATTGGGAAACTGTACGTTAACTATCTATCTATTATTACGTAATATAGTCACCCTAATATGACATCATATTGCACGACATATACTTTTCGTTTCTCTTAGCAACTCGACCATCCCAACGTGATCCGATATTTGGCTTCATTCGTTGAGAACAATGAACTGAACATAGTTCTTGAGTTGGCCGATGCTGGCGATCTGGTTCGAATGATTCGGGTAAATTGAACTCGTTTGTTGAATTCTACAGAATAGAAATTCTAATGAAATTCAGCATTCACAATTCCATTTTTTTATATTTAAAGTGCTCAACAACTAATGTCAATATATTTTTAAAGTTTTACTAGACTCCATCTTAAGATAAAATGATGTTATACTTAAAATTATAAAGGGCAACATTTATTTTTATCAGTTAATAATTGAAGCTATTATGATCCTTGTAAGATTTACATCATTATATTTTATATAACATTATCCTTAGTATTTCTTTCCAATTAGTTATCACAAGAGTTTTCTTATTTTTATCCTTTATTCTGGAACAAAATTGTTTAACCATTTAATAATCTCACTTTAGAAGCAATAAGATATCCTGTTTATCAAAGAATCTATTTTTCATTAACTAACTTCCAAATAAACTAATTTAACTGTACCTTTTCTTCCAAATAAGTAAATCTCGTTTAGTAATTGTAATATAGGTATTATTCTAACATAATATTCTGTGTTGGTGGTAAAAATGTGACAGATAATTTCCTAACGTTGATTAATTTGTATTATATATAAACTAATATGTAAACTAATGTAAACTAATAATAATGAGTATTTCTAGATAAACGATTTAATTTAGTATACTTATTGATGTTGCTTAAATATTTAAAATTAATGTGGCCAAAATACCATTCAATAGTTCATTTATAAGTACGAGATATTCATTTAAAGTATTTCCATTTTTTTAATTGTTTTTTAATTTGAGAAAGAAATTCTAATACAATTTTCTGCAATTACAAAAATGTTCATGTTTACCTTATATATATTTATCATTAATAGCATTCCAAACGCTAGCATCATGTTTGTTTTATTATTTATTAATTTATATGTTAAACTATTCTAGTTTTCACAATTACTGCATATGAACTTCCGTATTCTGATTAATGTAACACCCATAATTATATTAATTATTTATGTAAAATCCTGTTAATTATTCTCAACTATCGAACTTGTTACCAAAGTAAACAAATACCATACCTTTACCACTATTGTTAACATATTTTGCTACAGCACTTCAAAAAGGAGTCGCGACTTATTCCTGAAAAAACAATTTGGAAATACTTTGTCCAGATTTGCAGTGGCCTTAACCATATGCATGAGAAGCGAATTATGCATCGTGGTGAGAAAATACTCTATTCATTAATTTATAAATTTGTAATCTATAAACAATTAAACGATTTATACATAATAATGCCATAATAAAAGGATAGTTCTTGCAGCAAAATATAACTTTTATTCGTAAATTTTCGCAGAAGACTCCCTTATATAGTTGTGTGACTAAATGAATGGTTTACAAACAACAGCGATAAACAATGTAATATTTAGTAATACAATAATAGTGTACAGACAGGTATAAGGTGTGTTTTACTTACTTTGAATCTCAGGAGCAAAAATGATCCTTCTATTATGTCTTTATTATAATACCCATGCTGCATATGGAGCAAGAAAATTAGATTTATATATACATATATATGTTAACAATCTTTTCTAAACATTTATTTTAAGAAATTCATTCCAAAATTAGACAGTATCCCTTTAAATGAAATTCAATCTTAAAATACACAACTAAAATATTGTATCAAAAGCGACTTAATAATAACAAAGGAAGTGCAATGTTTCGAATTTTTGTCTGCTATAATATTATTTTTACTCTAACACTGAATATATAAAGTCGTTCGGGATTTCATCTCTTTACAAAGGAATATAATGTATGTAATTGTAGAAGCATTGAGCTACCAAAGAATGGCTAATGCCTAATTAATATTATTTTTCACAAGAATCGAGGAGTTTTTCCAGCAATGCCGAGAGGTAATATTATTACAATGGGCAAATATCTTCTGAGTACCTTTAAGTTTACGGAATATGTTAGTGTATTTGATATATATATTATGCATGAGAGCCCCATTCTATTCCTTGAACTGCCAATATTGAGCAGTGTATGCAGTCGATGGATGATATATCCAGAATAATTGAGGTAAAAATTCACTCGCGTGTTTTAAAATACGACACATTCTACTGGAGATCCTATTTACTAACTGCGTGTATACTGCGCAGGAGCGGCGCAATTGTTTACAACCTAGTTGTCAATAGTTACCCGATCTGTAGTTGCTTAAGAACTCATCCTGCCTGTCTATATCCTTGACTCTATCAGTTAATATTAAGCTGGGTTAGGGTGCGCGTTTTAAAATAATTTTACATCGAGATGGCATCCCATCAATAGTTGTGTGTTGTGGATAAATATTGTTGCATTTAGAGAGGATTGGGTGGAGGATATTTTGAACAATATATAATGAATTGAATGAAGTTTCAGGAAGCGATAGGACACACATCTTTTCTCTTGTACAGGTAGGGGAACTTGAGCGTTTGATGACCGACCATCCTGAATGGGCAAGTGCGATGCATTTAGTATTTCGATACTGGTCTGTCTTGTGTTCCTTCTGCAAAATATATGTATACCGCCTCTGAAGAGATTGAAGGATGTACGGGGGTGAGATTCCGGAGGATAGTATATGAATCACCTCCATTGAAAATAATATAGTAGAGTAAGAACAATTTGTGTAAGTGGCGAGTACGTTTTAAACCCACGAAAGTAGTTGTCTCAAAATTGGGTTACCTTTTTTATTTGTGCAATTCAGTTTTGAATGAGTTACATAATTTATTTCATAACTAAATTTAAATGCGTGTTCAAAGGAATTATACCTTTTTACTTTTACCCGTAAGCTAGTTAGTTGCGGGTTAGCAAGCCAATATCGAGGTTTATTATTATTATTGATTTATTGATTATTCACATGTCTGCTTTTTATTAAATTGTGCTGAACTGCTCATTGGCCATCTATATTTGAAACAAATCGTCTGTTCATAATTGTAATATTTATGTTGCTATTAAAATATTCTACATTACGTCAAACAATAATAATTTGTCATCTACCTATTAAATTATACTATATATTTACATACATACCTATACAAACACATAATATATATATGTAACTATGTAAATGCATATGTGCATTGATGCATAACTACTATTAATTATAATAGTTAATTATAATAACCCTAATCAATACTTCGATGATATAGGTAACTGTATCCACCAATAGTATATATGGTTTTCTTAATATATTGTGTGTATTTCATTTTAAATATTCAATTACCTAATCTTCTGTAACATTATACACGAAGAGATCAATATCAAACCTATATAAGCAACATAATGTGACTTGGTATTATGTATAAAAATTAGGTATACAATTTCGAAATTTTCACCTTTAAATACCATTTTTAATTTTCTTGGCAGACTCGTCTGACGTTATCATTATCTGCTTAAGGATAAACACCTTTTCATATAATTTTTTGTTTTAGTAACAAGGAGAGATGTATTTCTACTATTTTGATATGGAGCACAATTATAGTAAATAGCATACAAGTAAATCATTTCTCACTATAGGCAATTAACGTAGCAATTATAGTTCAACTTTAAGTTTCCCTAATATTTCTGTGAGATGGATTTTGCCTTCAAATCTTAAGGTAGGTATTCTCTTAGATTAATATTTTGAGCGTTAAGCTAGCTTTTTTATTGTTATACACTTTAGAATACATATATGTACAAATAGTTCGTAAAGTGAGTTGTGTTGAAAAAATAACCTAATCGGAAATAGACAAATATATTTAAATGGGACTTTATTTAGGGAGAACCAAATTAATATATTTTATGAAAGTTTTTGATTCCTAAAGATGTACAATATTAATAGTTTTTGTAATAAAAATCAAGCTTATAATGTAATTAAATATACTGAATTTATATTGAAAACAATTGTTTTCGTAAATATAAATAGTTATAATTTAATAATGTGATAAGCTCCTAGAATGGACTAACATTTGTATGCGCATTAAATGGTGTACGATTTTAAAAATAGATTTTTTAATCCTTTTAATATCACAAATGTACTATTTCAGTTTATTTCTTCACTATTTTTATAATATTTCTTGCTTTTGATATTCATATCGATTTTATAATCCATTCATAATTTATGTAATAAATAAATTCAGTAGGTATATACCTACATTTAAAGCATGTTTTACCCCTACTGTAAGATTCTATTTTCCAACGTAGAACTTTTTTTTAACGAAAATTATTTTATTAATCGATTGATTTATTTTATATTGAAGCCCAGATACCTATACATATATGGACACCAAAGCATTTGCTAGATACCACAAGCCATTTTTCTTACGTGCTTCATAAATAAATTTGGGAATCCAATAGTTTAACTCACAATCTGTCCATAAATGCAACTCCCTTTGAAAGGCCTCCTTATGGAACTCATCGGGCTGAGAAGTTCGATGCACTTTCCATTCTTTCACAGCATTATGGGCCCAATTATTCCTCTGTATAGTTTTTTTGGGAACGACAGATTGATTTAGATCTTTTATCATCGAGTCAAACACAGGAGCCACACATCTTTATTGAGAAGGTCCACTTAAAGTTACAGGTACGATTTGAGAATCACACAATGAAACTGTAGTAGAAACGTCTGAAGGTGATTTTTCAACATCGAAATTAAAAAATTCATCCAGATCGTCATCGTTGTTTAACAGTTGTACCATTGACCGCTCAGCATATGCTTCGATTTCACGAACGCTTCCATGTATCCCATTTGGATAAAAAGAGAAGTTTCACAAAAAGGCAGGCGCAACTTCCATATTTTCATTCTGGGAATCACACATCAATTACTATTTTCAATATTGTTCTATCTGACGAATATTAGAATATCTGAGAAAATTTGAATCTATACGACGCATAATCGATATCTCTTGGATTTTAAAACTTAACTCTATTTTCTTACTTTCAAATTGCAAACATGCTTAAAACCAGGACCCGTATGCAACATACTAAAATGTAGAGTTGAATAGTCTACATCGACAAAATGTAGATTAGTCTGTTCTACATCGTATGCAACATAAAAACTTTAGTAAAAAGTAGAGTAGACTAGTCTTCAATTTCTAGGCTGCAGCTAACTGTCTAGAAATTGTAGAACCCATTTTTATTCGCTAATATAATATATTATATTTGACGCAGTGCGTAGAATATAGTAAGGCAGTATATATAACATAATATAAAATAGAATACAAATAAAATCCTCACATTGTATAAAAAATTGTATTAAAATTGATATTGTGCATGAAGTCATTGATGAATTACCGCCTCACCCTCGCAGAAGATACCTATTGATCAACGATTCTCTAGAAGACTAATAACTTAAATTAAAAACTTTTTAAAAACGTTTTCGATTTGATGCAGATAGTATTCAAATCCTCACAGAGATGGTTTCCGACGATTTAGAAAAGGACACTTCTAGGGGTCGTCCAATTCCACGCCATATTCAAGTGTGCTCAACGCTAAGATATTTAGCCTCCAATAATTTTCAAATTTGCATAGCTGCACTCTTAAAATCAACCAAAACGAGTGTTTCACGCACTATAGATGCGTCGTCGATGCATTTTCTAATCACATTAGTGACTTCATTAAATTTCCTATTACACCTGAGGATGTTCGCAAACAACAGTCTGATTTTTATCAAATTTCAAACTTTCCTGGCGTAGTGGGATGCATCGATGGGACACATATTCGGATTTTACCTCCAAATATCGACGAAACAGCTTACATCAATCACAAAGGATACCACTCCCTCAATGTGCAAATGATCTGCGACGCAAATAGCAAATTCCCGAATGTTTGTGCTCGGTGGCCTGACAATAGCCATGATTCGTGGATACTTCGTCAAAGTCAACTGTGGCGTGACTTTGAAATTTGATTATGTCGAGGATACATTTTGGGAGACGGTGACTACCCCTCTCGTCGATGGCTTCTTACTCCATTTCAAGCTCCTAGTTGTCATCAGCAGCGGGATTACTACAGCAGTTTGAAATGAACGTGTGTTTTAGTTGAGTGTGCGTTTGGGCGACTGAAAAGACGATTCGGAATTATGCACCACGGCGAAATTCGTTTCGAAATTCGGTTTGCGACAAAGGTTATTGGTGTTTGTGCCATGTTATACAACTTTAGTATCGATCAACAGCTACCTGATCTTCTGACTATGTACAACCAGATGTCGACACTGTTCCTGCCCAAGATGGTCTTAACATTCGACGGCCATTTTTAAATTGTATTACTTTTTTAGAAAAAATATTCACTCACTCTATAATATAAACGCATTAGTGACTTTATTTTGGAATATATAATATATTATAAATAAACATTAAATATTTTTGGTATACAAAAATATTTAAAAAAATTGTTGGGGTAAATCTATATTTTTTGTAGAAGGTGATCTATGCATTCCTTTTACAGAAGCCCAATAGCTTCAAAGATTTCACGTCGAGAGAGACCAGTAGAAATGGCATCGATGACACCCAAGCGTGTGAAAACGGCTAGAGACACGACTGCCGTAGATGAAATCAAAGAATTACAAAAGAGTAGTACTCGAACAACAGCTGCATACTTAAAAGAAGCAAGAACATTTAATTAATGAGAGCGAAAGAGTTCTAAAAAATGAGAAGATGCTCTAGATAAAATGACTGAAAAAATTTACATAATGATATTTATTTTGTCAACATGTTACGTGTTATCCCTTTATATATGTATATATTACGACTAATGTTTGAACAATAACCGAGTACAGAATATTATGTATTACAGGCAAATTGTAATTATATGAAGTGTTAACTATAATTATGAAATTATTTGATAATATATATGATATTGTTTTAATACTTTCATGTCTTCTGCTTTAAGGTAGATATTATACATTTTAATAATTGTGTTTGATTAATTTTATTTATTTATAAAATGATATACATATAATAATATATTACTTAAATATGAAGGAGTAATTACTACGCTATATACGGAATATTAGCTTATGTACACAGAAACACAGTTTGGAAGGAGAGTTTCGTCCAATTAAAGTGCGTTATATTTTTCTAGACTAAACTACAAGTAGATTCGATGCTGCATACGTCTAAAATGTAGAGTAGACTATTCTACTTGTGGTCTAGTCTACATTGCTGCATACGGGCCAGATAGAGTAGGTACTTTATCCTCTTAAACTATTCGTACAAAGTACTCTATCTAATACATAAATATCAGTTTGCTATTATTATTATTTTGGCATATTTATTTTAAAAGATCGATAAATGCACCATATCTTTTAAATTTTGTTTTAATATTCCTAATTGTGTAAACTTATTTTTATTGACATTAACAGATTTCCCACATTTTTACAATCTAAAATCGATACTTCCTCTTACAAAAAGCACAGTTTTCATGACTATATTACATCTTTGCTCCACAATCTCACCTGTCAGATATAAAACCAGCAAATGTGTTCATAACAGTTCTGGGTGAGGTGAAACTTGGTGATCTGGGCTTGGGTCGCTTCTTCAGTTCCAACACAACTAAGGCCACGTCACTTGGTGAGTCAGCTAAGCGCTTCTAATTTTAACCAATCATGTCATCGCATTGGTAACTTTGATACCATATTCACATTGATCCATTAATTTGTTTAATTAATTTTGTGATCGTCTAACTGGACTAGTGACTGTGTGACCCTTTAAATTGGTTACCCAGTGATAAGAAGGAAAATTAATTAATATTGGTTAAATCTTTTTCGTTGATGTACGGTAACTAAGGGCTAAATTGTTTATATTAAGCAATCTAAAATGATTTAAATTATTTTTTAAATAATATTTGTATATTTAAATTTCTAATTCAAATTACCTATATTTTTTTAATTATTTACTATATTTTTTGTTTTTCGTTATATTCTCATTCTTTATTTAGAAATGTCAAATTTAAATGTGTAAATGTATAAAAGATAAGTGTTGAATTTCATAATATGACAGCTTATGATCTTATCGTTTTATTTTAAATATATTGATAAAAATATTTTCGTTTATTAAAATAATTTTAAAGGAACTTAATCGACTGGACCATAAAATTAAACATTTGTGATAATTTATAATCATACAAGTTAGATTTATATTTATAGATAACTTTTGAATAAATACTCAAAACATATTCAAGTTTATGTATTATAATGAAAATTCTTGCAACTATGATCACAGTATTGTGTTAAAATATACAGTATAGTCCGGAATAGGACAATTGCCTAGATATTGTAAGATTGTTCTGATCAATTAGACAACTATTTTTTCTTGTGCTACTACTTTTTTATTTTGCCTAAGCAAATGCTGTACATAGAAATGGATCAATAACGAGGTTTATATTTCTATGATACTATATACATATATCCGTATTGATTCTGACGTCGTTTACGAACTGTTTTTCTTATAGATTGTGGGGACTGCTACTGGGAAAGTAGGAAAAGGATTTTTATAAGCAGAAAGTAAACACAAGGTAGCAAGCTAATCTGCCTTTCAGACCTGCTTCCGTACATCATTTCTTCTTCCTTCATCTTTTGCAGAACAAATTAATGAGCTGGAAATAGTATAGTAATCCTCAGAAACAATACATCGTAATTACCCTGGGCTATGTCAATGCAATTCATGGCGACACTAGCTTGCTCAACTTGATTTTATTTACAGATGTATATATATATATGTATCAGATTGTTCTTGGTAGTGATGATGATTTCGCTATCATTAGGCAAACAGAAAACACTATACCATCTAATTCAGGTATATTAGAACATAAATCTTTCTAATAATAGTAAATTATTAAAATTAAATCCAGTTTAGAGTGCCACTTTTTCTCCTGCAGTCAAATCCTTTAATATATTAGCGATTTAAATCTTTTGACAGTCGTACTTACAGAGATGTCAATAATATATGTAGATGTGACAGGCATATAGTGACTCTCACACAACCATGAACATCTCACAAATGCGAAAACAAGTAAATTGCAAAAAGGAAGCATTTTTTCAAATATAGCAATCCGAGAATTTACTCCCTTAGATAGCTTTCGTTGACCTGCTTACTGCATTTTGATTGGATGATGGTTAGTTGGCGCAATTACAGTTAACTCTACCGTTTATAAGTCTAACTGCATTGCATAATATACAGTGTCCTGTATGGTGGACTAAAAGGGCCAGAACTAAATTCACTATTAAAAGATTACAGATTATGTACATACCTATAAAATAATAATATATCTCATGAGTTGGGAATTTTTCTCATTAAGAGTGAATTTCTCTTGTAAAAAGTTGACATACCTACGTAGTATATGTAAGTATCTATGTACACATAAGCAAACATTCTTGATAGTATAATATGTAAAGTTATATATGCCATAGATATGTCTACAAATGTTCTGTGCCTGTGTGCATCGGTACGTTCATATGTAGAATTTTCCCTTTTTATGAGAAAAATTCACTTTTCATTGTAAAAATTCTCGTTTTAAATGTAATTTTTACCCATTTTCTAGTAAATTTTGTTTTGGCCCTTTTTGTCCGCCTTACTTCCGTCTATTTGTTTTTTGTAATATCTTTGCATTCAAGTAACAGAATATTTTTTTAATCTGCGTTTTATCGATTTCTTAATGCGTGGCGTGTAATTATGTGTATCGGTAAATGTTCATTCATGTATATTTTACTCATTAACCTTTAGCTTATATATTATAGTTTACCTACTTCAGTTTATTTGTTTCTATCACTACATTATGTAGCTGTTGTTGATAGCAGTCACCGATGACGTAACCGAATTAAATATCACGATGTCAGTTGCCATATGTATAAGACCTACTTTAGTCCTCATAGTAAGTTCAGAAGAACCAGGCTATCTATGCAGACACATGCATTACACTGATCTATACACAATTTGAGGCTTCTTCTTCTTCTTTTCGCGCTTTGTTCCTTCCCTATAGTTGGAACACCTTACTACATGTCGCCCGAGCGAGTCCGGGAGAACGGATACAACTTCGCTTCGGACATCTGGTCTCTGGGCTGTTTGCTCTACGAGCTGGCGGCCCTTCAGTCGCCCTTCTACGACGACAAGATGGACCTCTACACCCTCTGTAAGCGCATTGAGAAGTGCGACTACCCCCCTCTGCCTTCCGATATCTATTCCAAAGAGGTCAGTAACAGTTTTTTTTATTTCGCCTCTCACCTTTCTAGAATTTTTGCTTTCATTTTTAAATATGAAAATAAGGAAACACCATTTTTCAAAACAAAATATTTAAACTTTTTGCTTCGTATTCATTGATGTACACCCAGAGTGGTTGCATGGCTGACTCTAAAAATGTTACCATGCTTAAAAAAACAATAAATATATATTTTAATATACATATGCTTTTCTTATGCGAATTACGTATGTATGGGATAATGGCCATATAATGGGCGATTGTGGAGTTCTTAGCCGTAAATTTTTTTTTCGAAAAATAAATAAAACGTAAATAAAACAAAAAATAAATGTAATTACATTTATATATCGTAATACTATCGTAAAGGATAGT
>JAYRBW010063964.1:0-29583 GCA_036023295.1 Invenusta paracnida
TATGGTCCCTCTAATGCTAACACACGGTCCTTGTAACGCGGTGGTCCCTACAAATAGGTATTTGCGCGTATGTGTGTATATGTGTGTGTGTAGGTGTGTCCATAACATTAGTTAGACAGTCTTATTAATTTATTTGGACATTTTATTGGAAAACAAAAATTGATATAAAAATGCCAAGATTTTGTCGTCAATAAAAGCAGTATCATAGTAACTAACAATATTTTACAAATAATAGCACAGAAGTGACAATAAAACTAAAATTTATAGAAAGAAATCCAGGAGATTCGATTAAATCAAAATGTGAAAATTCAAGTAAAAGTTGCTAAAACTGGTAGGAAATATATTTAGGGATATTAATGATAATATTTTAAATTGCAAATAAGGATTTACAACAGGAGACCAGAGAGACTACAAAAGTTGATAAAACTGCACAGCAGATACAATTTAAATATAGCAGATGCATTTATAATAATAGCATATGTCACAATAAATACGTATAACATTTATTTTAAACAAATAACAACTAAATATTATATAAATGTATATTATGTCAATGCAGGTGGAAATGTAGGTTTCAACTGACAATGGGGTCAACTACTATTTACTCTGTAGGTGGGAAAATAATTTTCTAGGCGAAAATCAATATATGTCTGTAGTAGTACTAAAGCTTATACAGTTCATTTACCAGGTGTATGGTAGTGCGGTTTAGATGGACAAAAAAACACGTCCATAGCCATAATACAAAAATGCATGCAAATGAAGATAAAGTAGTTCAATTAGAAGTGATGTTCGGATAGATAAGAAAACTGTTTTTTTTCTACATACCGATATATAGAAAGAATAGAGCAAACATAGCCTTTGCTTAATATGTATGTGCAGAAGAAGTTATCATTTAGAAATAGTATATGTAAGTACGGGAGCTACTTCTGAAAATTATCAAGATATAAGCACAAATGGTTTGTTATGCTCAGTGAATTGCTACTAACATATGATTGTAAAATATGTAATTATTGTATTGCACAACCAGTCACAAAACGAAATTTTTATATTTTACTGTTTTCTCATATTAAAGAATATGGCGATTTCTATGAAATTGCTCTGATTTTCGTGAGTATTCATATTTTTTATAAAATTATAAATTAGTTTTCATTTTTAATTCACATATTGTACATCATTTGAATTCTCCATGTATTGTACCTATAGATTTTAAAACACATTTCAGATACATAAACCATATTATAATGTTTTAAATGCATTTTAATGCATCTATACCCGACCTTTTTATAAATTTATAGTCACTTATAAGGTAGGAGCCTTAATAAATGTGTTTTAAACTGAATAAAATACAGAGAGAATTCAAATGGTGTACATTGTGTCAGTTAAAAATAAAAATAAATTTAAAATCTTATCAAAATATAGATTTTAACGAAAATTAGAGCAAATTCATATAAATCCCCGTATTTTTTAATATGGGAAAATAGTAAAATGTTAATATATCCTTTTACGACTGTTTGTGCAATACAAGAATGACATATCTTTTATAGAAAACATAGTAATATATTTATTATTAAAAAAACTAATGAGGTACAAACAAATAATTGTTCCTATTTTTTGGCGAAAAAAAATTATTATTGTATATGTATATAAATCGAATTATTTCAAGAAATTGTACATTTAGTATCCAACTCAGAATCAATTTCATGAAAGATGAGTATTTTTTATTAAAAATTTTGTTTCTTTCTTTTTTGATAAAAAAATCATTTTTAAATTGTAGTCACCTGACCATTCCTTGGGTGCACAATGATCAATATAAAGCCACATTGCTCCATTTGTTCATTTAAAAATCAGAGCGAAAATGCGAGCACCCTCCCCCCTCTCCCCTTCTACTATATGGCCGGAGGATAGTGTTAGGGAAATTCACAGTGAATACTTTTCCGTGCGTTAACCCTATCCATACCAGGAGAACAAATGGAGCTATGTCAGTTTCTGTGACTTCATATAAAATAAATTTTAGAAATTTTAACGCTATATTCACCATTATGTACTCAAGAGGGGGTGCACCTCTTTGTAAAAAATAAGCAACACATACTTTTCATTTGGAAGTGCAGGTATTTCTCAAAATCGAGGAAGCTCTGATTCGGAAACTCAATAATTTAATGTAATAATTCATTGTACAATAACATATTATTTGTTGCAGAAAATATTTTAAAAAGATTGAATCATTATTTTTACAAGCATTATTATTTCACCATTATTTAAATAGAATATGTTAAAAAATATATCTGTTTAACTACATACGAAGTTTCAAAACTGTGCTCTATAAGGAAGTATAAAAATTATAAGGGGATAGGGGAGGGGGGGCGGGGCGGGGCGGGGCGCCTCCTTCTGTGATGTGGATGCGTAAAAAAGTCCAGTCTGGATAGGTTTAATTGTCAGAACTATAAATATAGTGTTAAGAAAGTATTTTTATAGTCTATAATTATAGTACACATTTCATCTTGTCACGTAGGTATGTAAGATATTGTCATGTAACCGAATTAACTAAAATACAGAACACTAGCAAAATACAGTTTATCCTAGTACATATGCACATGTAAAATGAAAGAAGCTACAGTCAACTACTAAAACGTATAGGATTAAATTTCATTAAATGATATTTCAAACTATTCCTTAGCATCCTCGTGTAGTTAATGCTTATGCTTCCTCTTTTTCTTATTCTTATTCTGTTTTTGCATGCTACAATCATAGAGGCCAGATTAAATAGAAACTTTCCATTATATAACATACAAATAAATAGTACTTTTATTTCGTTAAAACAAAACACTGTGTGATTATAATATATATCTTTTTAATGTTAGTTGGGTGCAAAGAAAAAATATGTAAATTGTTTTTTAGGCAAAAATTGATGTACAAATAAAACAACTAAAATTATATACATATACATATAAATATAAATATAATTTTAGTATAGAAAAATAACAAAATAAAAACAAGCAGTTGTAGGATTATTTATTTTTGATTGTTAGTTTATTAAATAACCCTACAACTGTTTGTATTCATTTGTTATTTAATTATACATACATATATAACTATACTTTTGATTTCAAATAAATAATATCATAATTGATATATTTTTCCAAATTTGGTGATACCAAGATAACTTAAAGTTAAATAATTTGCTTAGTCTATAATAGTTCCACAACTATTTAACTACAAAAACGATTCTCTTTACGGAATAAAATAAATTATACATTTAATCCTTAATGTGCATTGAGTATTTAACAAACTAATATTAAACAGATAGGTAATACACAAACTGTAATATATTCACTAAAAAGTAAAGAAAGAAATAATTTTCAAACTAAAAATACGGTGCATTAATAAATGTAGATAATATTTCCTTAACGAGATTTATTAAAAAGCTTTCTGTTTATTGTATTGACTATGTGATTTATAATATAGTTAGTGCTGCATAATTGAATTTTTTACATTCCCCGGAGAATGATATACGATATTTTTCAGTATATATATATATACATCTTAAGGAATGGCAATTTAATTTACATTTAACTATCTTATAACTTTGATACAAAATAGCAAAATAGCTTTGATACATTTGTGTATTTAGTTGTTCATTCTTGGAAGCTATAGGAAGGCATAGGTTATTTTTTTATATAATATTACTTATTACATTCCTTCCATTCAATAAATTACGGCAGTAGTACTTTATTAAATATTTAGTAATACATTGAGTATTTACTGCATTTATTGTTATATAATTATTTGACTAAAGGGTTCATTTTAATTTCTATTTAGCATTTCTGTCACAAAGAGCAATTTTATATTATATTAAATAGAAATGCATGCAATTACAACCTCGTTAATAGAATAAATGTAGATGACAAAGAACACGGTTGCTCATTGTTTTAGAACAATAAATGGTTCATAGAGACGCTCTCAACAATGTACAAATAACCCATAAAATTGTCATTTAAACTAAAAATATTACTATTTAACATTACGTAATTATTGTAGCTTGATTAAATTATTATATGCTATTACTTCAATAATTCGGTTATTTACAAAATTCTAGATATAATTATTTGGTAAACTTTGCTAGTATAAACATTTTGTTTATTCATTGTATAAACTTTATTTGCACTAAAAATCGTTTGCATTTTTTAACAGTAACCTGTTATCAAAATTTAAAATCACGATCGTATTTCAATTAAACAGTTTTATTTAATGTCAACTAAGCAAGTCATCCTCTAGCTAATAGTTAAGCAAATTATTTTAATAAATATGCGTAACGATAAATACGATTTAGAAATTTTTTCTGAATTATATCTATATAAGTAAATGTAGTTGTGTAATATTAGTCAACAGTAAATAATGTATATTATATATATGTGTATTATGTTAATGGTGTAAATCAATTCGGTGTAATATGCAGGTGTCCCTATTAAGTGTATACTTGTATATACATAGTATGGACATTAATATAATTAAATTGATTTTGAATCTAATTTGATTGCTCAGGTTCGTATTTGGTCGACATATACGTATTCAATCCCATTTGTATGTATAAGAAACACCACATTTATTATTTGCCTATAATAAATACCATTGGTTTATTTAAATTTATTTTATTGTGACAAGACTGGGTTTAATTTAATAAGCCTTTGGATTTTGTTTGGCAAATTCGATAAATGTACATAGGTATAACATAATTTAAAGTACACAATATAATATGTACATTAGCAAGAAATAATTTGATGAATACCATGCAATAACAAGTGTATAGGTAATCTATAGCAAGTTTATGGTGATGTTATCAGTAAATTATTCTTCATAAAATTCTGGTTAGTTTATGTCAAACGCTTGTTTGAAACACATTAAAAATTACCATATTTCAGCACATGGTATAATGCTAAACCTAATCGATTATTTAATCTCCTTTGGCCCAGATTAGTGAACATACATCCCTATCGAATACATTAGAGTTATTTTTAAGGTTTCCTTTTTTATTATCGATTTTTAACCAAATTTAATGGTCGAATTTTTCTACATTTTAGTGCTATATTCATATACTACGGATAATTATTAATGATTACATAGATATCCATTTATATAGTAGTTTAACAGTAAATAACATTAAAATTGTTTTCAAAATATTCATTATAATAAAGCTACATAAAATAGAGCATAAAGAATTGCTCAGATAATAGTCCAATTGGTCTATAAAACAATATCAAATGTTATATTTATTTTGATGATTATTGACAAATTGTCATAAGAATTTCACGAGATTGGTTATTTTTCAGTGTTTATTTTCATAATTTATTTTGGTAATTTTATTTATTTTACTGTGTATTTAAAATGGTAAAATGGTAAAATAAAAAATGGTAATTTATTTCTTATCTATTTGAAAGTAACATGTTTCATAAAAGAATATATTTACCATACCTGCAAATTTGAGAGGATTCGAAATTACATTAGTTTTAATATTCCGTAAATAAGACATTAGACAAAATAAATTGCACTTTATCAGGAAAAATAATTTTATAATATCCTTTTATGAACTTTGTTTTTATAGCATAAAAATAGAACAATACATTAAATAAAATGTTAAAATAAGAGCAGCTGCAATTAAATGAATATTATTGTTTCAAGAAATTATGAAATTGTATAAATTAAAAATATAAAATATAAAATATTACAATGTATATGTGTGTAAAATATGTAAATGTACATAACAAAATAATTTAAAACATATATATTTTAATTTATACTTAACTAAATCTCTTTATGCATCAACACACATATATGTATATATAATACCTATTATTGTTGATGTCGTGTGACAAACTTAATATTACTTCTAAAAGCATTAAAGTAACATAGACTGCTACATATATTAGATATATCATGTATACAGCATCACTATTTATGTGTAAAATAAGAATTTGGTGTAAATGTATCACATAGTAGAAAACTAATGTAATAGATAAAAATTTTCCTATGAAAAAATTCTTTCGCGCAGAATATTTTCGTTTCCATCGTTTTAATTAAAATTTCTGGAATTTCTATCTATGTATTTTGAATATTTCAGAAACTTACTTTTATAAGTAAAATAAAAAACATAACTTCTAATTATAGCCTCCAGAAAGTAGAAATTTATATAAATATTATAAATCCATTCATAACTATTTTAATCTGTAAATGATTATATTATGATTAAATTATAGTCACGATGTATGCTATAAGTTCAATATAATTTGGGGATATATGAAATATTCATTACACATTCATTTTTGGGCCGTAATTTGTTTCTAATAATATATACATATTATAGTATTTGATTCCAGTTTACAATGCTTTTAAATTAAACAGCGCATTATTAAATTATAATATAAACTAAAATATGGTATAAATTAAATTAATTGTGACTATATAACCTATTAAAATACATGGATTTATACGATATAAAAATGCGTAAAAATATCAACGTATTTACTGCATTACATTTATAAATACTTACCTTTTTCAATATTGTTCAATTTAACTCTATTCATACCGGGCTCTTTTATGCGTCCATATCCGCGAGAGGGACTATTAGGGAACCTACTCCTCCCCCCCCCCCTCCCCCCCCTAAGTTTTAAACATCCTAATAGGGTAGAGATTTGTAACATAAATGAGGAATTTAGCGCTAAAAGTTAAAACAATACTTTTGGAAAAGTCATATAGAAGCTTATATTGCTGCATGTGCTTAGTAAAAAAATGCGAAAACGTTGGATATATAATATGCAGAGCTACTTGCATTGTAAATTAAAAACGCAATGTCAATATTTGTCAGAACAATATTCAATGAATGGTTGCTATAATCATTACAAGTGATGGTACCGTATTTTTGTCTGAGGTGGCCTTTAGTTTCACAAATATAAGTCATGGTCTTGGTCAACAGAGCATCTGTATTAGTACAATCATCAACGATTTAAGGGACAATTAAGTAAGACTTTTGTTAAAAGAGAGTTGACCCAGATTATATAAGTGGACAACAGAGCTTTAAAAGTATAAGATGTTAATTTCACCAGTTGTTTCAAGCGTTTTAACGACTGAATTGGAGTAAAACCATAGTAAGCAATAGTGTAATAAGAGTTAACACTTAAAAAATTAAGATTTCTCAAAGAAAGTTAAGATAATATTACATTACATTAGACATGAATGTATTAATGCAATGTTCGACAAAGTGTTTAAAATAAATGTTCATTTTTAAAGTACTTATTAATTTAAACGTTAAAATATATTCGAAAAAGATAATCTATATTAGCATGATGCATAAATTAATAGATAGGTCTGTTCCAGTCTACAAAAGCATTAAAATTAAAATTAAAATTATTTTGGCAGAGACGCATTTTTGATAAATGGAGGTAGAAATTTAAGTGATCATGGCAAGGAATACTTTAAACACGTGTTATAGTAGTCCCTGGATCATGGCTAATCTTATTAACATCAATGTTTATGTTTATTCTTTTTTATTCCATACACTAAGATTTCAAGAGGTCATTTGATCGATAAATTTACTTATATAAATGTTAAATTATTAGAAATATTAAAAAATGCGTAATCCATAATTTTAATGAGTGTTTGACTCAAGCTAAAAAAAAATAAAAAGTTGAAAATAAATTTAGACAAAAAATTCAGCTTTTAAACGCTTTTTATTTTTGTTTTATTTATTTCTGAAATTCCTATATTTGTCAGTTTCATTTTGTTTTGTTTTCTGTCGTTATCGACGATAGTCTTTGTTTAATGAAACAAAACATGTCAACAACATCTTTTGAATGCATAGAACAATTTTTGTTTTCATATTTTTTATTTCTTTTAAATGTTTTATATTTCATTTTTACTCTTTATGTATACATACTTTATGAGATTTCGGAAACTTCAATTTTATATTAGAAAATAATATAATATTAGTAAGATTTTTAAATTTAAAAGTGTATTAACATTATTTGACAAAATTAATTAAACCCTTTACATTTTATAATCTTAAAATTCTAATATTCAAACGCATACAAATTCTTCACACGCCTCTTGACATGTTTTGTCAAGGTGACGCGCATGTTGACAGGTAAATCTATCCATGCTACACACACTTAGACAAATTATTTTTGACACGCCTGTTGACACAGTATAATATTGTTTCAGTGTACCTAATATGGTTGGAAATATTCCAGCCGGTTTCACCAAAATACACATTTGGGTAGTTTTTACAATTTATAGGATAAACGCCAGCGTTATTGGGATGTTTAGTGCTAGACTTGGAGACCAAATTAAATTTACGATGATTGTAGTTTTCTTTTTCATTTAAAATATAAATAATTCAGTAAATTAAATATTCAAAAATTGTAAACTTAGACCGTTTCCCCCACTTATGAATAAACGTAAACATATTTTCCTTACCTGTAAAATAAAGTTTTTTTACTGTTAATGAAAAAAATCAGGTTGAATTTTCTATATTTAAGGTAATAATAAAAGTAGAACACCACTCGACGTTTCGTGAATCTTCGACCGAGGTACCTTCTCATCAGAATGGGTACTACCAAGAGAATTCATATTATTATGCATAATATACTGTATGAAATTTTATCCTCCAGTTATGTATATATAATCATAAATATTTCATTTTGTCTTTACAAAATAGGCTAAATAACTTAAGTTCCTAAATAGTTAGTAAGTTGAAATGGTTTAGTTCCTAAAGTGAAAGATAAATATAATATTGAAATTTTTTAAATTCTATTCTGATTTATTCTTTTAAAAGTGTATCTCTGATTTGAACGTCGAAATCATTTCATTTTTATATATAGAGGATTTCTGCATTTAATGAATGATATTAAATATAGAATTTTACTTCATTTTTACACAATATTTATTTTATGATTTTTAAATGGAACTATTAGTAATCCTACATTACTATAATGTTATCCTCAAAATAATTTCTATATAACAAAATATATTCAGCAGGCTCGCACCCAAGAGAAGTTGAAAATATGGTGCCCCTATGATAATGATGATAATGATAATGATATGCCCCCACAGCAATGACATTTTCCTCTCATAAACTATGTAACCTAGGCTTATTGGAAAATGTGGATTTATATTTTTGGAATATTTATATAGAAGCGAATACTCTCAACAAATATATTCTGCATGCAAAATATGCTTCCTTTTCGATTTATTAAACAAAATGTTCCTATTGGTTTGGAGATGTTTTCAATGACCTTGAAACCAACATTTATGCGCGCACATTTTGGTTGAATTTGATTTATAAATGCCGGCAAGATATTTAAAAAAACTACAATTTTCTTACAATGCATAATATAAATTTATAATATATTGAAATGTTCATATTAATTTTTATGTTAAATAATTGTCAGCGATTAATTATGGAGATTTAATCTATGGAGAAAAGGTTATATCCACGGTATAAAAAGGGAGCGCCGTCTTGAATTGTCTAATTCACATGCAATTTTTTACAAATGGGATGACTTTTTTAATTATTGACCATTTACATTTTTGTGTCCCCCGGAACCAAAATCCTGTCTACGTGCCTGCATTCCTCACTAAAAAATTTTTAATGCAGTTTGCACAAAAATATACAGAAAAAATATTCTGTAGTTTGACCCACCAATTGTTCCACAACTTCCGCCCCCCGTATACCCTAATTGCTGGGTGTGCGCCTGTATGTATTTGGACAATGGGTAAATTTTCAAGTTTTTGATTATATTATTTCAGTTTTCTAGATAACAAGATAACTATAGTAACCATTTTCATAGAAAGTACCTCATTTTTAGGAATAACATTTATGGAGGAAATATTTCAGCTTTTAATCAACAAAATGGAGTCACATTTTTAAATACAATTTTAACATGCATTTCAGTAATGATACAATGAGTAATGCAATACATTTTATCTTATCTCGTCTTGAGTATTTAACTATTGTATTAATTTATATGAATTTGAACTACTACACAGTAATCATATATCCCTATCATTTCAATTTTACTCTTTGTAATTTATGCTACTTACAACTATTTATTTTTCTGAAAACTAATTTTTTAAAAACATACCTAAGAGTCATCAATTATGTCTGAACGATGTCCGAGCTACATTTTTTCAATCGCACACATTAGCTAAATTTTATCTTTAAGATAATATGGTCACTATTCACAGATTATAGTCACGAACAATATATTTTTATTATTTATCAATGTTAATTCTCCAAATAGAATTTTGTTATAACTTTCTTTCATATTATCTTAATATATTGTATTTTATATGCATAACTGCAGCTCTTGCCACTATGTCATCATAACAATAAAATAATTAAACGTTTATAACATATTTTAACCTTAGTGCTAACCTTAACCTATGTGCTATTTTCCCTATTTTTAAAAATAGCATTTTATATTTTGATTTTTATAAAAAGCCAAGGCTAAGCTAAAATGCCGGATATTAATTTTGAAAACAATAAAGGGCGGATCTCTAAACCTCTGATAAATGAAGTAAGTGAACAAAAAATCAGAAAAACACAAATATCGGTATATTTCATAATAGTTATATATACACATATATCGTAATAGATATATACTCAGTATATTATATATATATATACACAACTGACAGAATAAAATTCACTTTAATATACAACATACAATTTTCAACAAAAAACTACAATTTAAAATAACGATTGGAAAGAAAAACATCATAATTGTATCAAGCGACCCAATGTACACTGATTGTTATCTACACATTGACACACACAACATTTAATAGAAATTTGAAAATGCACAGTAATACAAAAACACAATACATTAAGAAATCTAGTATATATATATTACCTACATATATAGACTAAAATCAGTTGAGTTAAAAATTATTCAATAGGTGTGTATATTTTAGTATCGTGATAAAAGCAGAGATGAATAATTAGTATTTTAGCAAAATTAGTCGTATAACATTTTTATTGACATTTTAGGTATATAAAAACAGCTATCTGCGGTAGTTAATATCATAAATATGTCCTAAATACGACTCACATTTGATAAATTTATTTGCATGCAGCCAAATCAAGTAACAAGGGAATTGTATTTTGTGAAAACAATGGGCGATAGTTTGAACAATTTCTGATGGTTTTCGGAGAAAGTTTGTTAGTAATGTTTTATATTGTATTATATTATATTGTACTGTACTTACGTATATATGTATGTATATTATATACAGTTAAAACGCGAAAAAATATTTAATCGCAATTTGTCAAAAATAATTTTAGATATATGTTTACAAGTATGTAATATAGAGCTAGCAGCGTACTCGTAAATACATTATTTATGTGAGAGTAAATGTGTACAAAATGTGAGGATATCACCAGGGTGTCGTGCCAGGATCAGAATAAGAGTTAAACCGTTTTTGGACACAGTGATTGCGGAAAAACACCCGCTTCAACTCCTGTCGAAACCCTCGGTTCATAAAACAGTAAATCAGAGGGTTAGACATATTATTCACGTAGTACAGGTAGAACGCAATCACATTAAAACTGATGTAGCCACCAGCAATGAGGATGGATGGGCAGAACACCAGAATGTAGACAAAGGCTACCACGAAGAGCATACCAGCCGAGCGAAAGTTCTGGAATAGCTCACTTTCTCTGATCCCACGAAAGGAAACTTTGCGTAGTTGGACGAGAGATTTGCGACCTTGTTTGCTCCCGTTTCTCGTCTTCCGTTGCTCAATCACTATTGGTGAGGGCGAGGAATCCCCATCTTCAGCTGGAGCTGGCTGATAGACAACCTGTGTGGTTGCGCCTGAGTCCTTGCCAATGCCGACTTCACCCCCGGGGCCATCATTTGTCGATAGAGGCTGGCGCGAGGAAGGTTGCGCTTGGAAAGTGAGAGTCTTGTTCTTTTGTCGCACTTGGAGTACCACACGGAACACGAGAGAATAACAGACAACTACTGAGACAATGCAGACAATAAAGGTGGCGTGGTTGACGTTCTGGATAATCTTAAAGAAAATCATATGTGGTTTGCTCGTGTTCTTGATGTTGGTCAACTCTTGACAGATGTATCGATTTCCGTCAACGACTAGGCTGTTTGTCCCATTGATATCCGTGACGTTCTGTGTGACTACGATCTGTTGCACCTGAACCATGAGACAGGTTGCGATACCAATTAGCAGAGAGAAAACCACGAGACTCGCAACGAGGATTTTGGCCCGCCCAACAGTGAGAATTCTGTGAAGCGGGTGACAGATGCAGAGATAGCGGTCTAAAGCCACGGCAACGATCACACAAGAACTGAACGTCGTGTTGGATGTGTTTAGAACATAGTAGAATTTGCAGAAAAAGTCAATGCTAATGTGGAATTGAAGTAACTCAAGGATGAAGGTGTAGGGGATGACTAAGAGGCAGACTATGAGGTCTGCTGCTGCCAACACAAGAATAAAGAAGGTAGAGGTCAGTTCATCCTTCTTGCGCTTGTAGACATAGATGATGATGGCGTTGCCGATCGATCCGATAATCGATATGAAGGCCAAGTAGGTCAAAGTGATGTTAATGTCAGTTTGGTCGATGAAAATGTCGTTTCCGCCAGTCATATTCTTAACAATTTTTTGTTACTATGTGCTATGCTGTTTTTCTGGAGAGAAGTGACGATGTATGCCAAAAACGAAATCTGCAATAAAAAGAAAATTTAAAAACATAGTTATATTTGTAATAAAAATAAAAATAAAGCCTGCTTTTTTCTATATAATATAATATTATATGTATATTTCAATCAATCAATAAACATACATACGACGTAGTATCATGTCAATTAGATTTGGGGGTTATTCTAATAAACAATAACATATCTGCATTATGGTGTTTTATTATTTTCTTAGAATTAATTTCATCTTGCACAATTTAGACATTTTAGTTGAAAATTTTAAATTTTCATTATATAATATGTATTTATCTTTTTTTACTTTATTCATCGGAGGATAGTTCTGGAGAAAACATCACAAAAGGGTATTATATATATATAAGCAACGTAAATAATTTGTAATTCTTTATTTAATCTCGATAATGTGTATTATACACTTTAGCGCCTAACGTCACATAGTTATAATGCAGACAAATATTTTAAGTGTCTACTTTTTAGTGTATTATATTTTATGAAGAGTAGAATAGTTATAATAAAACTAAAACTTAATTAATGCTTCGGTTGACACCCTAACAACAACATACCTACTACTTTTCTATAATAAAATCGAAATAATAATTTTTTCCAAGTGTAATTTGTATTATTTGCTTTTAGTCAATAGAATTTATAGAAAATAACATTTAAAATCTTTAATTAAATTTTCAAATTGTATATATTGTAAATATTTTTATCTAATATAGTGTTTTCCAAAAGTAGAATAATTAACGATTCCAATGTCGCTCTTTAGAAATCGTTCAATCCAAAAGTCGGAATCAATACCGAAAATTAAGTAAGTCTCGTACTTGATTCCTGGGACTCTGTCCTTGGCTAAATTGAAGCGCGAAAACAATTTGAAATTTATATATCTATGAAATTGTTAGCTTGAGTTTTAAAGAAAATTATTTGAATGAATGTTATTTATTTTCATCGTTTATGTAATGTTTTTATCAATTCACTAAAAATGTTAAGTCTTTAGATATGTTTTTCGTTTTGATTGTAAATTAAAAACTGACAGAAAAATCATTCATTCCAAAATGTTAATGATTCCTGATAAAAGAGCGTTTCGAAAGAACTTTTGGAAAACGGTCATAATATCTGAATATCTGCACGAAAGTGTAATAAACTGTTTCAGTTTGACCTCATTATTGTTTTTACAAGTACAAGTACAATAAGTTAACCCTGCCATCTAGAGGAGTGTAATGTAGAACTAAACTGTTTATATATTGTATTTTAAAGGATGGAGATTTAATATGTGATAGACGTCGCCAAATGTTCCCCAAAGGAATGCAAATGATATCAAAATACGTCGCATTTATGCGCCCACTATCGTAATTTGATTTGCCGAAATGATAACAGTTTTCCTACTCCATCAGTGGTGTCTATCCCAAAATACGGGGTTTGTTCAACACCAAAGAAGTATAAGAAGGCCACCAATATTAAATTAAATAAAAATAATTTCTTGAATATTATATATCTAGAACACAGCAATTAAATATTACGCCTTCTTAGTCTTTATAAGAAGTACTTTTAATATCAACTAAAATTCAAATTTAGCGGGTTCCTTATTTAAGTCAAAAGTTCACTTGGCGTTATATTTTATAATTTGATGCTTGTAATTTCAAGCTTCATTTAAGGGGATAAAAAGTGACTTTAAAAGTAGTAGATATATGTACAATCAGGTACTTCCACAAAATTATGTTTTATTTAATTTGCATTAGTTGCCATTATAATATACTACATATTATGTAGTAGTATAGACGCCCATTACCCTCATTTCGACTTTGCTCAATTGAATAGATTATTATGCATATAATATATACACAAATATAACTGAAGAAATCGCTGAATAGCTGTGGGTAATTTCAGCATTCATGTCACATAATTTTCACATTGCAAAAATACATTCATATGTATTTACACATATACACATATAAGTACAAATGTATATATACATAGATAAAGAACACGACTTATAGGTATACAGAAAACGCAAAAGACAATTAGTTTGTACAATATGTCCTTAATAAGCAAATAATTTTCTTGGACTTCATTTGTTCTGTCTTATCTAATACACATACTTCTCTTTGTAATTCTAAATATGTCATTGTGGTCGAGGAATCCCCACCCACTCCACACACTCCGATTGCACAGAACAGCACCAATTCATGTTGCTATTGGCATTTCCAAAGCAAACAAAATATATACAAACTACAGTTAACTGCCTGAACTAACCACAGTAGAGTCTAGCCTATACATTGTTCTGATCATTTCTTCCCAGTGTTTTTGGCCCCCTTTTCTCATATAAAACGCAGAACAAATGTTTTGTAGAACTGAGTTTCTTTATGCTTTTTCACTGAAGATATAACATATATATGATATAATATTGCATACTAATATGTACTACTACTCGTTCATGAATTCTGGTTATATATATATGTATATGAATTCTTTCTGACACTGCGCTTTGTATATATGTATATATGCGATCATGGAACCCTTTTATAAAGTATACTAACATGCTTGACAACTTTCAAGCTATTCAACTCTTCAAATTTGCCTAAAACATTCCATATTAAACAAAACCTCAGATCCTTGCGCATATCATATAAGCTGCAGTAATGACAGACGGAGTGACAACACAAACAAAGTGGAAGTCACCCCTACTTAGATTAATAAATCAATTAGAAAATATCATTTGCCATATTATGTACATAGCCCGTTCTATATAGAATTTAAGTGATAATATGTGTTTTATTCATAATCAGATTATTGTTTTCATTTTTCTGCTGCTGTCGTGTTATTACAGAATAAATATGAAACTAAACTATACCTGGTGCCGTAGTCTGGAACCCTATAATATCGACGGACATTGACCGCGGTACTATAAGTGTCTAATTAATTGATAATATTAAACAAGACGTCATTCATTATCAATGAATTAGTATAGGAGCATTATGAGAGTGTTCAGGTTATATCTTAATTCGTCTAGCTATAAATAATACACAATAAAATCAAAGTTTGATATGTTTACTCTTAACCAAAAAAGCATATTTTATCAGTAATTTGTTATGTTGGGGTGAAATATTTAGAAATTATACCAACTATTTTCTTCCAATATTGTCAATCTGTATAGATACCCCTGTATATTTTTGCAAATGCGTGACTCCTTAATCTTTCAGTAACACTTTACGACGATTGCATATTAGTTATATAAATCTAGCCTGGTATAGCAAATGAGCACAAACGATATGTATAAACTGAACATCATAAAAAGAGTATGCACCACATTATAGAAAAAAAAAGAATTAACTTACGAAAATATGAATTATAAAATATTATTTATTTAATGTTTCATGCATTGTCTTTTGACATTAAATTCTGTCCATGTCTATTGATTTTCCTTTCTTATATTTGAATATTACAACAACCTGATTGACAGCATGCCTTGACATCTCAGGGCTGTTATAGAAGCTTGTGAGGTCGCCCATGCTACTGAATTATTCTCCCGTCCCGACCCCCCGCCCCCCCCTTCAATTATGAGAACGCGATTACAGTCCTCTTTAGGACTAACACATAATGATTGAATATTTAAAATTATTTCAATTAAAAAAGACATGGACAGAATTTATAGTCAAAAGACAATGCATAAAACAATAGATAAATATTTTATAATTCATATTTTTATTTTTGTAAATTAAATTAAATATTTATTCTATGATGTGTTACACAATTTATGATGTTCAGTGTATGTATATATTGCTATATATGGAATGACATACCGGTAATTTTTCGATGCATATCTATAGCGTAATCAAAGGTAATCAATAATTTAAATAGAATGCAGATAGCCATATTGATTTAATACTTGGTAAACAGAAACTTATAATAATTCACAGAAAAACTGTTTCAGAAGGTTTAAGCATATAGAAATAGACTTAATCATTTCTATGAGTAAAAGGTAAAACAACGTCTATTTCTATGGGTTTAACGATAACCAAATTTGATGAGTACCTATAGTATATAAATGTATAATATGCTATAATACAAAAATGAGTAATATATGTGTGTACAAGATACATTTTCATTCGATAATTTTGATATTGTAATAATTTACGATACGATACAATAACTCGAGGCAACTCTAGTAATGCCCCTACTAATAAAGTGCAGTACCAACTGTAATAATACGATTTGGTCATAGAAACCATAAATTCATCAATACACAATTATTTGACATCTGAAGCGAACTGACAGAAGAAGAATTTATCATACTTTATCAACTGCATGATTACCCGGAAGTTATGTTGATTTGAAATTCGTTTTGACAACACTTTTCTGTAATTAGTATACAATTCATCTGGATTATACATATTTAAAACCAACTATCAAAGTACGATGTATTATAGGTATAGATATTTAATAGACAGTATTAAATTTTAGTGGTATAATCTCGAAACAGCTGTCCTGCGTGGCTCTCAAATTTAATAACATTTGCTATAGTAGTATACGCCTAAGTAGCTTGGTAAACCTGAAGTCGTAAGATGACGATTTAAAGTGCGTTTTAAATTATGTATTAAATATTAAACTTATGGCTTAAAAATAAGTTGAAATTCATTGAACTGACTGCTGATTAATCATTATTTTTAAATCAAAAATCTCTTTTTAAACTATCAAAACTAAAATTTTGGGGTAAAATGTTTACATGCTAATAAATTCTACTTCATTGGCATTTATTAAATGTCAATTAAACACGATATGCCTAAAAATCAATAAAATAATCGATCTTAAAAATATTCCATAGAAGCTCAAATCTTAAAAGTAAATAAACAAATAGAAAAGCAAGTTTTTTATACAAAATTCAATAATTATAAACACGTAATTTTATATTCCTCAAAATATCCATTTTGTGTTATGATGAAAGTAGATTAGAAACTTAAATTTGTTAATTAAATTAATAAAATTCAATTTAATATATGAAAGTGATAATGTTTCCCTTTTTAAATATATTAATTGCGAATTTTTACACAACAAAGAGCATAATTTTGTCATAATATAAATAATTTTCATTAAATAAGGCCCTTTTAGTAGGGCCTTTATGTGTATATTTAAGATCCGGACCCTGCGTAAGATTTGAACAAAATATACATGCAAGTTTTCATCATACATATAACTTTACAATTCCCTACCAGTTCATATGGTTTATAAATAATATTACACCTGCATAATATACTACGGTATCATACAAAATGCATTAAAAAATATATACTTTGGTGGATACACAGTACGCAAGAAAATGTGGATTTCCTGTTTGCACAAAATATACCTATAAATATTCTCAAATGTTTGCGGCAATTTATTTGAAATGTAACTTTCACAGCAGTTACAGTCTGTGAGACCAGTCACAGACCGGGTTAGAATGATAGAATGATATGCACGTTTTAGTCCACAAACTGAACCGAAAATATGCAACAGTTGTATAAATAGATACCTTTCAAGTTTGTGTCATTTCTTAAAAGAAGTATATAATGTAAATATAAACAAGGATAAGCAATGTGCGATGTGACGCACGCGTTGATTCATCAGTGTACAGTTACATTTAAAAAAATACAATGCCATGCAGCTCATCACTCTAGCATAATTTATTTATGTGAACAAATATTAGTGTCTAGCATTATATGTATATTGTAAATTGTATGTATATCTACACATATATTTAGCTAAAAACAAGAATCGGTAATATTAACGATATCAATACACACACAATACGATACAAAATGAGTAATTAATGTAAATATCCTGCATAAAGAATTTCACGCTCAATTGGAAATATATTCTAAGAAAGGTGCCAATCAATATTAACACTATTGATATAAAATACTATTAAAAATAAAATATATTGGGTAAATTATGAATTGCAATCAATCTTTAGTTCATCTTATTAAGCTTTCTATGTATAAAATTATTCTTATATATTATAATTAACTATTTCGGTATTGGCGCCTTACAGTTTGGTATTTTAATTAATAGACGTTATATTCTGACATATTATATTCCATGTTATTAATGGTCCAATTTACAAACATCAAAATTTGAAGATATTTCTGCAGCTAACCTATATAAAAACTGTTTTCTACACTTGACTTATAAGCTTACTTAGTGTTTGCTACATTAACAAAGTTCAGGTTTATGAATAGCATAAAATTCATTTTTTATTTTGGCTTTTTAGTTTTTATTTATAATACTATAATATGAAATTTTAATGGAAGACAAATATGCCTAACGAAAAATTAAGCGATATGAAAAATAGATATTAAAAGTAACATTTCTTTCCAGATATGAGTAAAAAATCTATTCTTCAACATAGTTAAGTCCATACCGATTTTTGAGATTTATATATAAATTATACCAACAGTAGGCATTAATAGTATGCATAGATTATAATTATTTAGAGAGTCATAGTTCAACCATAATTACGCATTAAACATGCAATGGGAAAGAAAAAATGAAGCATAAAATACAAAAAATAATATTTTTTCTGAAATTATACACATCACCGTTAATGTGTGGAGTTTATGAGCCTTGCTTAATTAAGAAATAAAACATGGAGTACGACCCCATCATTTTCTGAAATCTGACCTTACATAATAAATGTTGGGCGTGTTATTATAGTGCGTTGTCACACACACCTATATATATATATACATGATTCGATATTGTTAATACATTCAGAAAAGGTCAGCATAACTTACATTATATGTATAAGTTAAGACAAGAATATCAAATAAATTCTTATGTAAATACACATTTTTCGTTAGTACATACATATATATATTTAAATTTATAAAATATGTGAAGATGTGCAGAATTATACATTTATAGATGTTAGTTATCTACGTAGTTTACGTTGTGGATTAATTATTGATGCATATAGACTTACATCGTGTTGTAATTAAAATAATGGTTTTTCTAATATTACACGTAATATTTAGGTAATATATATATATAGAAAAATTGACAACATGAGATTGGATATAAATTTTTGTTTAAAAAATGTCTCAATAATAAACTATTTTCACTGTATTTTGTTGCATTATAAAAATCTTGAACGATTCTACCAATGTGGGCATATGCACTCGCATATATACATATAATCGATAACCTATATACGCGAACATTTTATTTTATGAATAACTCTTCAAGTAGCCTATTAATTCTAAAATTTCATACAATACCAAAACTCTTTATAGAATATTAAAATGATTTTAAAGGTAAAAAGATATCCTTGTCTATTACAATATTAAAGAATATTACAATATACTAATACTTAATATATATTCAGTGTCTATTTAGTAACAATGCATTTTTAAATTATTCACCAATATTATAAATGATTATCGTCATCATATTATTCCTTTCCTTACACCTAAAAAATCAGTGTCACATATCACACATTTTTATAATGGCTAACAATATAAGAAGAGTTAATATGAAATATATAACTACGGGTATACACTTAGGTATCTAAAAACATCATTACTTCATAAAGAATTTAAATTAATGCTGATATAAGAAATATTACAAACTAAAAACATTATATATAACTTAAAATAAAACTTTAGACGCAGCGATTATTTTTCATTAAATTTAATTGCTACATTTTTTTTTGTATGTAATTGTTGTCGCTTATTTAATGATATATTTGTACATGCAGATTTCAGATTATTCTATATCTTCTACAGCTATAACATTATTTTGAGAGTAGAATCATGACATTTCTAAATGTTTACAGGTAAATTTCGTTCAGGTTACATACAGTATTATGCATTCCGTCTTATTTAAAAAATCCCAATTATTTTCAACCTGCAATTGGTACCTCATTAGCAGAAAACTTAGTTATATTTTTTGTTATGAAAATATTCCAATATCAACTTGTTTTCAATCATTCAAAAATATTTTGATCAAAATATTGTCACATGTTTGAATATAATTAGATAATTCAAATAATAATATTTCAAATAATTCAAATATTAATAATTCAAATAATAATAATGATAAGTCAATAATCTTCTTTAAAACTAAATATTCTACTTGTGTAGACAAGTGCATACCTTTAACCCCTGCACGCAGGCTCTTTTGAGTTTCTGCATTGCGGAATGAGAGCTGATTGGATCCGATTTAGAAATTTATAGATTTAAAAAAAAAGATGCATTTTTATTTTAAAAAGCCTGTTTTAATCATTTTTGACAAAATGGTGCATGTGACCAAAATAGTGATAATTGCTAAAAGTTTTAAAGCTTCATTTCGGAAAAGTCACCGAAGATTATATCGCTCTATTTGTTCATTTAAAAATTAGAGCATAAGTGTGGGAGGGACATTCAAGTCTTCTCCCTCCACCCCCTCCCCTCTCTGTATGCGGGGGGTTAATAATCTGTCCTGATGTATATTTTAAAATTATTATAAAGGGTATATTTCTAAATGAGACTTTCTAGCTATATATACGGTATACATTAATGAATGCATATATTATATATATATATATCATTAACGAAATAAACTAAATATTAAATGATCGAGACAATAATAATTGACAGAGTAATTAATTTTCAAATCTAACATTAAAATTCCTGTCTTGGCTCTCGTTCACTAAATATAAGTATTGATGTAATTATGCCTTTATAAACTCATTAATTCTTAATCACAAGCATTCATATTATTGGAACAATAGCATGATAGGCATCAATATTCAATAAAAACGGTAGTGTCGCCATTAGCTATACAACTGCACATCCATTAATAAATCCAAAATATCAAGACATACTTTTTGATAGCTTAACTATCTACGATAGGTACGTACATTTTGTGTCATTAATATAAAACGAGTTTGATTGGTATTTGGGATAGCTCGCTTTCAACGTTAGAATTTCTTTCAAAATATTATTTTATTAATTAGAATTATTGATATTAATTTTTGTAAACTACTTACTGAAGAATTCTATCCGAAAATATTAGCTACATGTTACAACGTGTATTAAATACAGATATTAGTAAAAGTTACTCTCGTTAAATAATAACTTATTCCCTCATAAGTATAAATAATAAAGTAAAATCAAGCATTGCATCTATATCTTAGCTCTTTAAACAGTTTCAGATATTCTTTCAACAAAATAAACGTCTTAAATTTATTAAATTTTATTAAAATTTCGTGAGATAATTTTCTCTCTTTTTATGCGGAATGAAATCTAGACTAGCGTACCTATATAAGAACAAACTGCTGACAAATATAACTATAACTAACTGGTTAGAAAAACTTTTTTCACTTTTTCCTAAAACACATCCTTTTGAGCTGCTTACTTATTGTTACTATGGTAGCGAAGAAAATATAGACCTTCTTTTTGTGCTACTCAGGGTGCAGGCGTAGTTTTCAAAAAACGACCTAAAAGGAGTTACTGTATAGAATGACTGAATCGGCGGATAACTAAACAGTGCAGAGTTGCCGAAGAAAGTTTAGAAAACTTCAAGTTTCAACCCCAGGCATTATTTTTAGCGTTGTGTGCTAATGTGTGCAAGCTATCAAGGTGTGTGAAGGGTGCTAAATATAACTACAGCTCGTCGTTTATGATGTTGTTGCCTCCATCCTAAATGTTGTTGGAGGGCGAAAAACTTATCCGAAGTGTACATACTGAAACAGACGGACCAGTTTGAATGCAGCAGCAGCATATTTTTTATTTTAATAAATGACTTTTTTTTGAATATGTGCTTTTCGTCAATTTTGAAGTTATATAGACCGCGCTCTGTGTAATCCAAACACATGCCGGAAGAGTGGGTTTATAGATGACGGTGGAGGTCGTGGATATTTTGAAAATGGGGGAGACGGAGAGACTAAACTAGACGACGATGGTTTGATGGTAGACGTATGGAATTTATATGGCAGAAGAAGTCGAACTAAGGGAACTTGGAGACGAAAGCTTTGGTGCAAGCAGGCAAGAGAAAAAAAGGAGAGAGGGTGGATGAGAAGGGAAGAGAAGAAGAACAGGGAAAAACCGAATATACATCCGGCAATCCGAACTAAGAGTAGGAAGCATGTGGTTACAAAAATTTTGTGCTACATTCGATCGTAAGAAAGTTCACAGACAGTATATTTGTGTGCGAGTGTGCTGCTTACATAATGGCAAAAAGAGAAAGATAGAGCGAGAGCTAGAGGGTTGGATAGTGTCGTTGGTTGCCTATAGCTGTCTGTCCTTTGACGGAGTGGAGAAATAGACAGTGAGGTGGTACAACTGTACACATTCAACAGACGGTTTTTCGGCAAACTTTCCTCTCGGTGTATAGCCTGCAGATAGAACTCGGGGTGGTATTAGCTGTGGTTGTGTTTGAGCTGGGATATCGAACTGGGAGTTTGTTGCTTCAAGAAATATTCTCCAGTGGGTGCAGTGCGGTGCGCAGGTTTCGGTTTTTGTCTCAGCAAGGACAGAGAGTAGGAGGCAGGCAAACAAGAAACTCTCTTCAGACAACACACTAACACGTTTCTTTCCTATCTACATTCCTTCCTTCCTTTCCCTCCTCAGTTCTCTCAGCTTTGTGCCACTCGTACGCAAACAACTGTACACTTTGCGGTCTTTAAAGGCTGCCTCTTCTCAGACATAAAGCGAGGAACAACATGCTGCACACTACACGTGCGCACAAGAACCCAAGAAAATCATGGCAGTCTTCCAACTCTGTATTTCCCGAGCCTGTGCTAGGCTGTTCTCGCGGAGCTTGTAAATTTGATATCTAGGTAGATATAGATAGTTGTAGCAGCACTCTTCAAGACTCCCAATAAAGTGCAAACACACCGGTTGTCTCTTCTCTTCTATCTCCTTTCTCCGCTTCTCCTCGCCCCATCGTAATGTCATCAAACTCGAAAATAACAGAGAAGACGGTCTCTCTCTCTCTTTTTAGATTTATCGTATTCTCGTTGTATGGTGACGTAGTGCGGTCACTGTGTGTGCGCGCGCTAAATCCCACTAAGAAAGAAAATGACATTGAGCAATCGGAGAATGAAAGAGAACAAAATGAAACCTAGAAGTGTGCTAAAAACGGTGATGATAACTTGCATGCAGGAGAAAAGTGGAAGTAAGCGAATACCTTCAAAGAGAAAAGACAAGAAATAGAAAAAAAATACTTATAGCTGTACTGCTTGCTGACGATGGATAAGACCGTCAAATGAAAAGAGAAGGATTCTGCGATATACAACCAGGAGTCTACGATAGCACACTGGAGTATAATCAAATTTAGGATTGTTCAGACGTGCTGTTGTACCCAAATCTGTACACTAAAATTGTCTCTTATTGCATTTCCAATTATCATCCAACAGAGCAAGAAAAAATTCGAGTTCCAAAAAACGTCCATGCATTATATACAAAATCCTATGAAAATAACGCTCAGCTAACAAATTACATTTTTATTCAGTAGAGTTTTTATATAATATAATATATGTGTGTTTGTTTGTTTGTTTTCTATTAATACTGTTATAGTCGTTTATTGTATTAGGTACCTATAATGTGTGTAAGAATGAGTAAACAGAAAAAAAATCCGTGTTATTTATGTTATTATTTACTCTAGATAATCCCCTACAATAAATTAAATAACTTCTACCATCTGCCAAATACAAAATTTATTTTATTGAAACTGTCAGAGATGACACACCCAAAAATGTATTTGCAATATGTTTTGATATTTATTTATGAAATATAATAAAAAATACGATTTCAAATATATTAAAATAGTATTATTTATATAAGTGTTACTATAGGTGTAGTGTATTTATTTCATTATTTTAAAATATAGCAATTCGATGTATACCTACTATCATTACTTTTATGTTTATATATATATAATTTTTTGATAATATTTATGTAATAATACAACAAATTAACTAAATTTCATTTATTTTCATAGAAATAAACTTACAAATTATAAATTATGAAATACGTGGTAATTCACTTATACATGTGAGAAATATGTTTAATATTTTTAAACACAAGGTTAGTACAATATAAAGTAATAATGTTACTATAATATTATGATAATTTCAAATAATAATATTCGAAATAAATTAAAATACCTATATTAAAATAATGATAATTACAATCATCATTGTTTGAAGTTTATCGTACTTTAGTAAATGCTCAATTGCACAGATTCAATAAAATTGTTTAAAATTCTGAAGGATGCATAACTTATCAATATTTTCACACGGTGTATCAAATATATATTTAGTTGTACATACATATATGTTAGTTCACTCAAAAATTTGTTAAACTTAAATGAGATTAACGCCGCAGAGATGTACGTATTTCTGGATAAAATTTCGATTAATTAACTTCTGCCAGTATCCAAATCCAAAAGGCTTGTATAAATGATTACTTTTTCATACTCTATAACAATCTGAAGGAGAGAATATGTTCAAATACACCGCATAGCGAAAATATATTCATGATTCTAATCAATATTACACACATCTTTAATTCGGACGCCTTTTTTGCTCCACCGTTTTTACGTTTCCCTTCTCTTTTCGTTTATCTCACGGAAGAGAATCAAGTCAAACTTTTATTTGTTCGTTTTCATATAGAGAGGAGTATGATATGATTATTCGGGATTCATTTCGGAATATTATGGGAAATTAATGCGGATAAAATGTGTTAAGTTGACAAGAAACCGGCTTTACTAAAACTTTGCTATATGTATATATAATCTATCACTTCATATATTGAGACAACATCAAGCATACATTTTCACGAAAAACAGAAAGAGTGACGAAAGTGAATTCGCTGAAATAATACCGGTAATGTCATCATTAGATCGTTAGATTCGGTCGAGAAGATCGCTGGAATTCTTATATCAATGTTATTGCCAAGTTCATCTTACCTTTCACTCTCTCTCTCTCTCTCTCTTTCCATAAAACTAAAAATACGAATTCTCGAATAACGCTTGAATTGCAAAAAGAACATCTAGCAAACAATGCCTTACGGTTATACAGTTATTTTTACCGCACAGGGGACGGAACGAAAAGGAATTTTAAATTAGGTAATAATACTTTGGTAATACTAAAACGAGTGTTATAGTGTTGTACGCGTATTATTTTTTACGTGTTTGAACATACTTGGCATACATAAAGTAATCTACATTGCCCTTTATCCTCATTCGTGCATGCATGGAAGTCGTATAAACATTATAGAATGTCAAAATAAGTGTAAAATATACGCACAGACATACGCATACGGGTATTAGAAGATGTGCCGAATGAACTGAGGTTTATCATAATCGTACGAACTGTGCATTATATTAGTTATATACATACATACATATAGTAATGTATGCATTATATATAAATAATATTTTATATATAGAAGATGATAGATAAACTAATATACTATTGATCTAAATTTAGTATAAAAGTTGCCTGTAGAGTATGTATGTATCTAAAAGTATGGCATAACAAGTGTATGACCTCAAACCAATTATACTAAAATGGTGGGTACTTATAATATTATAGATTTTAATAATCGTTAAATGTAAATTAATGATAGATAAAAATTTAAAATATTAATTTTACAGTTAGTAAGATTCTAACATAGGTAACATGTTTATTGTTTCCTGAACGACGATTGAAAATATTTTACTTTAATTATTTTCTTGTTTATTATTTAATGGTAAAACATCAATATGTATTTTATAAACGCTACATTATATATATATACATATATATATATCAGTATAACCTCTATATATCTAAAAATAAGAAGTAAAACAAACTAAATAATAGATTTGAAATGGTGAATTTGGACAAAAGATAATTGGTGCAATGCTGTGAATAACACTAAAGAACATTTCTTTTAGGAAAGAAGAACGGTAATGTATCATTAAAAATGTTGTCTTAAATCGAGACTGCTATCTTTTAAAATATAACAGAGTTTATTTGAAAATATTAATTGACATTTTTTGGTCTTTATACATTTTACTATTTCTGGCTTATGCATTGAAAAGTCGTAAATTGGATTTATTTAGAATTTCCTTGAACTAAATCGCATTTATAATTGTGCTATATGGGGTCATAAAAATATCTATATATTTTTTAATACACTGGATTTCTACAGTTTCACAATTATTTGTGAATGTATATTTTGTGAAAATAATTTGTAGCTAGAATATTTTCAGTGAAATCTTCCACATAATTCGCATTTAGCGAAAATAAATATTACTTTGAAACTTGGGGGAACTTGTTAAAAAGATAAATTTCAAGGTAATAGTGACAATTACTATTTACAATAAGAAGATTAGCTACCTTGTTTATATACGATTGAGGGTTAACGTTGCATTATGCATTTAACATAAGTTCGCTCATTCGCCGGTCAATGTACTTGAACCGTAATACACATATTAATATCTTTCGTAAAAGGTTCGAATAATTTTTATAAAAATATCTATAATCGAATACATACAAAGAGTAAAACATGAAAATATATTTATTATCTACTATATAGATATATAATTGTAATATTATAATTGATGGTTTCAATTTTATAACTAACAAAAGACCTGAAGGCTCCAATATATTTTTTTGCAAGACTAAATAACAGTTACTGTATGAAATGTGTGACGTAGTGTTTTTCAGATAATGTAAAATAAGGCAGTATGTCTGCAAATAAAATGGTTGCCTAATATTTCATTATAAAGTATTTTTGATATTTGAAATTTGAAATTGACAAGTTAATAATTTCAATAATTTTTAGGCGAAACAAATGTAAAATAGTTTTTATCATAGTACTAAAAAAGATCTTGAAGATAAGTAGTAGAAAATAACTCAAGAGAATAAGTCTTCTGTTTTTCGAATACAAAAAAATAAAGAAATAGTCACAATACATTTATTCAATAAAGTAAAGATGTTCTTTTGAGCTTCCATGAAGCCTCACAGGAAATTTATCTTGAAATATTGAATTCTTTATTTTTCATTTTTCTTCTGATTATGCAAACGTTGCGTCACAAAGGTTCAAATATATATTTTCTTTAATAAAACAATTTACTGAAAGGTATTGCTTTTGATACCATGTATGTTTACTCATATTTAAAAATCAATTTTAGTTATGAGTCGAAGAATTTTAATCAGTAAAATTAAAATATGGGTTATTTAGTTTAGGATACATAGTAGGTATTTGTCCAGTATTTTTTTCAACATTATTTAAAATATTCAAATATTGGTCTTGTTAACAATGTGTCTTAGTATCCTTCTTAACAAAACTTATCGCAAGACGTAAAATTTAAAGTTTAATATTTTTGTATTAAGTGATTTAGAAAAAATGTTTATTAGAAATTGTCCTTGCCGAAAGCATTTTTGTCTAATTGAACTATCCGACCAATATAACATTTTTTCGTGTGGGAAAATTCCTCATTTAGTCATATGGGGCTAGCAGAGCAACTGTCACTGTTAAATAATTCACCACCAAATATTCCAACTATTTAAACCATTATACAATATAGTTGGAGTTTAATATATTTTTCTGTTAGGTTATTTGTTCCACTTTAAAATGTTAAAAAAGTTCAACACTTATTTTGTAATCCCAACGAATGATAAAAGAATATTTCTCTTGATAAAATTAGAAAATTTAAAAGAGCTTTTAAACATATTTGATCTTATCATAGTAAACACGTTTTTAAACGAGCTAAAAATACAACTCTATTGGTTTAATATATTAATTTTGTGATCACATTGGATTAAAAAAAATCTTAAAACTTCTTTTTTTAAATATCTATCAATTAATCAAGTAAAGTTAAATCATTTTAAAATGAAATTATAAAAAATAAAATTCAGTTATCAAATCAACACAAAACTAACAAACTATTAAAACCAAGTATATACTTTTCTGTTGAAGTCTTTATTTAGAATTATAAATGCCTTTTTTAAATTATAGTGGGATGTATCTGATCAAAATGGCATATTTTATTAGACTTCAATTTAAAAAGAAATCAAAGATAAGCTTGCTTTAACTTCCGTTCTACTACAGAGAAATTTCTTTTTGTACTGTAGGATATCCAATCTGATATTTCATAATACATATCTGTGTATCAACTGTACTGTTTAAGATAAATTAAACATGAATTTTATCTTTTATGTTTACTAGATATTTTAACACCACTGCGTTGGAATGGTATGTACTTTATCTATTTTGTAGAAAATTGTGAATATATTCCCAACAGTCCCTATCCACAAAAAGTAATGATTTCGAACAACCTCTAACATCGTATAAAGTATCCATTTATTACTACACATTTAATTAGATTACCGTATTTATGATACTGTTATGCTGTAGGTACTTCTATGAAAGTCTATAGTAACAGTTAATTAACTGTACAGTTTATATAATATAGCAGAATATAAATATCTTGAGAGTGCGTATATAGTGCACTAATGAAAGAAAATATTGTTTAACTACACAAAGATTGTAACATGATACACCCATATTGACATATTTATGGTTGAGAATTACACTATAGTTAAATTACACCAAAATCATAATATTTTTTGATAATTACTTACATAGGCAATTATTCCAAAATATTTGTATTTAGGCATACAAATTTACAAATGTATTGAAGACATAAGGTATGCTTTTATTACCTTTTGAAAATAAATCTCTAATTACACAATAATGTTAGAACTTATGTTGATGACATTTATAGCAAATTTATCTTTAGTTGTATAGGTATTTTCTTGTTATCCTATTTTTAAAATCAAGTAATTTGTAAAATAATACAGGCGGATCCCGAGGGAGCGGGGGGGGGGGGGGGGGGGGGGGGGGGGGGGGGG
>JAYRBW010063975.1:0-29569 GCA_036023295.1 Invenusta paracnida
CTTAATTATTTTATAGTACAATATATATTCAATAGTACTTTTAAATTTCTAAAATTTCCTATGGTGCGTGACTTATGAGAAACCCTGTATATATTACAAAAATATCATATTATGTACTCTTTGAATGTCAATTTCTTAAATGAGCAACTAAATTAAATCAAACGCTTAGTTGAAATTAAATTTCCTTCTTATTATTTCCGCCTGGCCGTTTGATATGAGGAAAATAGAAATACTGTTTGATCTAAAAATAAATCATACATATGTAATCATTTAAATTACAAAAACATTATATTTTGCGAATTATTGTGTTTTGTGTTATTGTATGTATAAATAAACGTATCTAGAAGTGTAGAAAATTGCACAGGGATGCATACACACATAAACACAGCTTTAGTTATGAATTTGTGGCTTTAGGTTGAGGATTATTATAAACTGAAGTCCTAAACTGAAACACATTCTAATATATAAAAATCTTGGAGCAAATAAGTGAAACAGAGTCCAAATGATTTAATATTTCTCTTGTTTACAGAAATATTTAATCGACAACATTTTTATTTTTTTTGTTTTTTTATATAAAATAATATGGAGTTAGTTATAATGAGGTTGTAATATATTACGCTAGTTATAAGTTTAATGAAAGTTGTCGAAATATACTACTACATATGAATTTGTTTAATTTAACATAGTAAGAAATATTTCAGTGTTTATGACTTTAACTAATGTTATATATTATACATTTATAAAACATCTCGGACTTATAAATTTTATTGCTATCTTTTAAGACGGTCTATACTTACATATGTATTTGTTTTGCAATAATTCAAACAATTTCAAATCATCAATTCATAAAAGTATAACTATTTTTGTCTAAATGAAATTTATAATAGGAATAGACATATTTTGAGGTGCTTATAATAATTAATCTCTACATACTATATCTATAATGTATGTACGTGTATAATACAAATATATTATGATACATTTATATAATATTTGAAATATACACATAAGAACAAGAAATATTATAAAATGTGAAAAGAGACAATGTATGCACTAAGCTCATAATATTATTTATAAGGTCTACCTTAACTACGTTTATTAATATCCTCTATGCAATAATTAAAAAATCAATACAAAACGTGGACATTCTAATTTGCTTTTTGGGCATTGTTAACTATTGCTTTTATAAACTATACGTGTAATATAGATCTATTGTTGTATACTGTTTGTAGATGTTTTTTAGTTACTTTTATAATGAGGGAAAATATCACTTAAAAAATATGTAATTTAGTGGAATACACTATTTATTTTTCTACCTAGACTATCCCTACTTTATTCCCAACAAAAGAAGGACAACTTTAAGTATATTTAGCAAGTAGTTTTAATCTCGGTAATCGATTTTATTTCTGTCCAGTTTGCATCAATTGTTTTCTTACTAGGTAGTCTACATTAACAAATCATCGGGTATCGAAGCGTATTTTGCAGCGTATATTTAACATTATTCATCATTAGTACCCTAAAATAAGTGTACGTGATAGATAATTATTTGTAATTGTATATTTTAACCTTTTTTGATGTCACCATTCATCCACTATTTATAATTTTAAGAAAGGTTATCGTTCATTCTTTATTTATATATTTATATTAAATAGAATTTATATATATCAATGTGTAAGTAGACCTACTACATGGGTCGTGCTCATTAAGTTTATAAGTATAAATATTTGTATATCAAAATACACAGCTTAACCCATTATTGAATAAGGAAGTGAGTCTAAATATATTTTTGACAACGTAGAAGACCCTGAGAGGGCATGGGGAACATACAAGTACATCAGAAATACGATGGGAAAGAAATGTATATGTGTTCCTTTAAGTGCACGATAGGCTTTTCAACATTGATCAAGTTAGGTGTGTGTTCGCTTACTGATCGCTAGTTCGTTCGCTAAAGAAGGCAGTTTGGGGGTAGATATGGGTTTCTAAAAAACGGGGGGACTAATACTCTCCATTCATTCCTAATCTTTGTGTCACCAGTTGGTAACAAAGGATGTGTCCAAAGAAATTAGGTTCTCCAATGCCCTCCAAAAATGGTAGCTATTGCACCCATTTCCTATTCTATTTTTTGTTTAATATATAACAATATAGTTATTGTTATATAAATACTTGCTTATAATATACAGAGTTACTGGAAGTGTGCTGTTTTTCCTTCTTTCGTTTTATTTAGTTCTATAAAGTGTCAATAGGTAATAAAGATTACCTATAATGGTGGTTATTAATTACCCTTTCTTGCTGAGTGAAAATGAGCAGATGATTAATATATGATCGGTTTCATTTTTATATTCCAATAAATTAGATAACATTAATGTATTTAATGTTGTTTTATTGAGGTATATCTAATATTTCTATCTATAAATTTTAAATGTATTATATTGCACGTAAAACATGCTGAATTATAACCATACATTAACTGTATGCACACCTAAGGAGATGTATGTTTTAGATCAAATTAAAATATTTAATATTAATTGGTTTTATTTTTCGATGCACACGTTACATTGCGATAAAATATGTCCTCTTTTTCGAAAAATTCTACAAATATATGTCTAGAAAAATATCAACACAATCAATTATTGAAAGAATATTTTACATAAAATATAAAAATTGTTAGTGTTATATTTGTATATTGTCTTTATTTTTATATATCCATGTATCCATGCATTTCGTGATTAAATTTTTTAACTTCAATTTCTACTATTTTTATTGTCCCGAAAATGCATGTTATAAATGCTCAAAGTAAAACTGTACATTCATCGAGGGCTAGGGACGACAGTTCTGCTTTTTAACCTTTATAGATCTCACTTTTAAGGCAGACTTCAAATTGCATTAAATTATATCTTTCATTATAAATGCTTCGGAGATGTCAATTATTTCATATATGAATATATCCATATATTATATTCTCTAAAAACTATTTTGAGAAAAAATTTGTTTGTGGGATTGATATTAATTAGTTTCAATTAATTTTCTTTATAACTTCAGAGCTAATTGTAGTTAATTGCCTCTATTTTGTACATACAATTATCCTTACATGTATGTGTATACATAAAAAAGCATATCACGTTTAGTTTTTGTATCCTCTTTTATATCTATAGCTATGGGTGACTATTAAATGTATTCACCAACTTATATAATATGTCTGTTTGAAAAAATATGTTATATATGGTGCGAACTTCATTCATTCGCTTGCAAAAGTTAATAGACTATAAAATCCGCACTATTTGCTATAATTGTTTGCATTTCTGTTTTTTTAATTTTATTATAATATATTACAAAATTGTATGTCCTTACATCCTTGTAAGCTGTATGATACATACAGGTATGTGATTTTCCTTGACCCAATTCCAATACTTCATTCTATGTTGTCCAGTGACGAATGCAACTATATTCGACAGTTTGGGAGCAGATCCCATACCCGATGGAAGTTATAGTTATGTGCCCTATATCAAGAGTAAGTTAATTGTATAATTAATATGGGACTTTCTCTACATGAATTGAATGCACGATTGAAGCTAATATGAGCATGTCTTGTCATATATATCTAGAGAGATATCTAAGCGAAGGATAGTGGAAAATACATGTTATATTTGAAACCTCTTGTATAATTCATTTAATTATATGGGGACAAATATATTTATTCTTTCGTTTTTCATGTACACGATCGATAGAAAAAATAATAACCTACATCGCTTCTTCTATTTATATTTATATTTAAAAATATATAAATTAGTAAATAATGGATTATTGTAGTCTGTGATTAGAATAGAATATCTTATATAAAAAAATATTATTTCAAATTGTATTAAAAACAATATCTTTAGTCAAATGTTCTAAATTGATTTAATAAAATCTAGCATTATAAATAAATGCAAAAAAGAGTTATAGTTTATAGCAACAATTTTATTAAATATAAAAATAAGTTATACATATATTTAAATTTTTAAAAATAAAACTACGAAATAGTCTTGATAATGATATCTTTAGGATAAAAAAGATTTATATGTATATATTTGTTTATTAGCATAATATTGTTCATATATATGTGAAATGGTTAAAATTTAAATTTAAAACGGAATTTAGTTTTAGGGTTGTCTTATTTTAAATATGTGACATTTACAACCATGTTTGAATAATTGAATCATTCATTTGTTATTACATCATAGGATCAAAAGAAATTGCCCTTTGAACCTTTATATATTTGCTTTTTTCCACAGTTAAAACTCCTGTCTCTTATTCTAGCTTATTCTGTGTTTGCGGTTTCTTGAGTATTTTAATTTATAAGGAAAGAATAATCCATCAATTCCCTTAATATCACATCGGACAAAGAGAAGGGTTCCGCTTCACTTTCTATCTGTAGACTACATTTTCGTTGTATATGCATTGTATACAATGTTGTATGTACACATAGCTACGGTTTCTTCTGTGACGATTAACTTTGCATAGTCCAGCGGACTAAGGCTCATCGGACTAAGATGCGAATACTACACATTTAGGCAGCTAACAAAAAATATATGTATATCTCCAAGCGAATGATGGGATAATAATGTTCGTCTCTTGACCTCACAACTTCTACACAACCAGTGCTTAAAAACTGTGCCTCAGCTGGTCTTACTACCTATTTGACAATGACCAGTTGCTTTATTAAATTTTCGGATATATTCAACTCTCTCTCACTCTATTTCCGCAATCCTAACGCATATGCTAGCCATAAATTCGAATATTACATCATACTTTACTTATTCACTGTTGCATCATTTCCAAAATTAAATGCAATCATTCAATATTTTCCTTCACCTTATATTTTAATATAGATTTTTTACGGGAAATAATTTATTCTGTTTCAGTTGATTTTTTAAATTTCAAAAAGTGCTAATATTAAAAGATAAAACGGGAACCGATGCCGATAAACTAGTCAAATATTTTATTTATCAGTAACAAAAATATATATTCACAAAAAAAGCACTTTTATAGAGCTAAATCTGTCATTATAAGTTGACTTTATTTTTATGTGAGTAATGCTTCTGACATAGAGTAAATGAAAACCCAGCTTATCTGTTTTCAATTTTACGTATTGTTTCATTTAAGTAGTTGTTAAAATGGGTACATACGGATCCATATTATATAGTATCGTTGGCATATATAATTGTATGTTTTCGTTTATAAATTTATTAAATTTATTTTTATAACTAAAAAGCACAATCATTAAATTAATCATAGCCTGTTTTATATGTAATGTATATATGTTTCCCAAAAGAGAATACGAGATACGAATTCATATATGACACGTAATAGATACAATGTCATACCTACTGTAAATTACCATCGATCCTAACTACTGTTATTTAAAAATTAAACATAGGAAACCACAAATTCGGGGCGTGGCTTTGCTGTTTAATATACGTATTCTTATCAGCGTGTATTTTGTATAATATATAAATTCGGTTTTGTTGTTGAATTTATTTAATTGAAATAAAAAAATTATTTTATGCATATACATTTTCTTTGTAAAATATTTCTAATTTGTTTGATAATATACTTGAATGAAATCCAACGCGTAGATATTAAATTTTACGTTATTATTATTTAAATTTCGATATTTCTTAAATTTCAACTTTATTTTTAAATGCAACTATGTGACTACTTAAAAATTATCGCTATTATTTTATAAAACGCACATTCATTTTAATACAAAAATACTTAACAAAAAACTCTTTTTCGACATAAAATGCAATTTCACCCAATGTACATATATATATTATGTAATTGTGAAATGTAGTTATGGCTATATTTAAAATAAAGCCATAAAAATTTGTCTCAGGTGTTACATTTTATGCGTGATGAATAAACCTACAGTATGAAGTGCAGAACTGTATTGTTTATTTTTATGCTTATAGTTTATAGCAACGTAATTTTAGTCTCCGTGTAGGAATTTTGACTTCAAAATATATACACTAAAATTAATTGAGCAAAATAATTGTATTACCAGCCTTTTGAAACTTCCATATGTTATACGTATAAGGAGATAGTGCATATTAGTAGATGTATAGCATTTTATTTATAGAATTAAATTAATGAAAATCTTAAATTAAATTAATTTTTATACCATCGTATACGCTATTTTTAGAGTACCAATTTTGAATTCAAAATGGAAGCATTTACTTAATAGGCAGTTAATCATGATTATTCGATTTTTTATAGTCTTAATTTTACAGCGGTAATATGTTATCTATTCTAAATGTTCTATTTGGAGTTTTTGAACACAATATATGCTTATTTTATATGCAATGTAAAATCAAGAAATTTTAATGTTTCTTTTAGCAGATCTGCCAAAAATAAATATACTAGAAAGTCTTAACTTAATTTTCCACTATTAATACTGTTAAAAGCAATTTATAGAATTTTAAATGTATCGATATTACAAATATATTTATTTATGATATTTGCTAACATTGTTGGCTAACCTACAATTAGTTTTGCCTTAAAATATTTAGTGTTAATTCACTGGATATCTATTTTATTATTTATATTAACTATTAAATTGTTTTATGAAGTTATAATAACTTTATAAAAGAAATACCTACTTATAAGTCTTCGCAGTTGCTATTTATATATGAAGAGAATATTCCCTGTATTTTCAGAATTTAGTATGTAATCTACATAGTCTATATTATTTATTAGTTTTAGCGTGATGGAGAGCCACTTGAACCTTAATTAGATCAAGATCAGTTCTCGAGCGAAAGAGAAATTATCGATTTACTACATCCTTCTAAAATTAGCGCGCTAGCATAACATACTTCAATATTCCATTTGTTGTCTGAGAAGATTCTATAGTATAAGTTTAAATAAATTTCTATATTAGAATTAATTGTGTAGGCATGGTTACATATATCTTTATAATATACCTTTATATATTACTTTATTGTATACCTTTATAAAAGTATATAATTTGTTTTCAGTTCAGGTCAGTTCTCTATATTTATTACTATAATTTTATGTTATACTTTTGAAGCAACAAAAGGTACGAAATACTTTTACAATATTTTCATGTTTAACATGTGGCATAAATTCAATACGATATTTTAATGTTTTACATGGGATAAATTCAGTTTCTTATATAGGTATAACAATATTTAAGAAAGTTAAAGTATAAATTTTCTTTTAAAATATGAAAAAAATTACATTAATATAAAATAAGTGATACATCAAATGGTTAAGAGTAGTTGTTTTCGCATTCTAATGTAGTCTTATTTATAAGTTATCATGTATTTTACAATAAACTATACGTATTGTATTTTATTGACAAATATTAAACGAAAGGTAAAAACAATTGGACATTTCTTCTTCATTTTATATCTTGGCATGATATACAATCATGTAAAATGTAAAAGTTAAAAGTTAAAATGTATTTATAAATAAATGTAATTATCTTAGAAAGCTATTATATTCTAATGTATGATAGAAGTCATTTTATAATCATTACCTTAATATTATTAGCGAAGTTGATGTAAGTTGATGAGGTCGTTATAAAATATGGCTGAACCAAACTTATGTTTAATATTTTAATTTTTTAGTCATTCTTACATTAGGAGTTTTCATTTATTTATATATTTATCTACTTTACTATTTTTCGTCTAATGAAAACGTAAAATTATTATAAAGTCACGAATTTATTTTTCTCTTGGCATAATAACGGTGGCTTTATACATAATGCTTATATGCAAAAAGTCAAACGTAAATTATTGAAAATAATGTCATGAGTTTGATGACTTCTTTTAATAATTAATTTGTATGTGCTAAATTAATATTATATGTTTTGTAGTATAATGTTAAGTGTATATATTAAACAAGCAGAATACTATATTAATTATTAATTCTAAGCAGATCATTTCTAACTGCTAAAATACTGAAGTAGTGTATATAGGTGAATAGTACTATTCATAAAATAGAATTAGTATTCTTCTGGGAATTTGTCCGTAATGTACAGCATAAAGTAATTCAAAGCAAAATATTTTATTTCTTCGATATCGATTGCTTCTGTAACAAAAACAAATTGAAGTATGACAAAGTACAGAAATACATAGTTCTCTATAGAATTATTAATCGTAAAATTTGAATATTTTAATGTATCTATTGAATATATTATACATATTTAAAATATAATAAGGCTAATATATTGAGTTGTTTTGGGTATTATAGGATTTTCTACTTGACACAAAATAGCTATATTATTAAATTGTTATTATTTTAAAATGTAAAATCTTTTACAGCGTCTAAAATATACTGCTTAATTATTTTTGGTTAAATTACATAGTTGACATATTTCGTTTGAAACAATATTGGGTTAAAAAAACACATTTCTAATCAATGATATCTTAATTACCCAAACATGGTACATTTAGAGTACTAAATACCTACACTTGTTATGATAAACTCCAATGATGTAAACTATTCTTATCAATTATGCTCATGTCAAATTATTAAATTAAATTTCAATTTATTATCAAAGGTTTCAGATGTTCTTTAATTTTTGGAAACTTTTATTAATTATTAGGAACATTTGTCAGATGTAGTGAAATATATACAAAAATGTTTTATCACACATTCGTAGAAAATTCACACTTTTTAAGTTAATTTGATAGATTTAGCAAACTTGTTGAATGTTTATACGTAATTTATTAACTTGTTGTTAATTTTATATAAATTATTTACACTTATTTTTAGAAAATTTATAACAATTGACCGATTAGTCATCTCTGCTTCCCCCTTGTTTTTTACCTGGCCTCTGATAGGTCCAGCTCGGATTACCGATCGACCAATGAACACCTCCGTAATCGCAAGTGGAACAGTGGTGCTTATCTGTCGCGCGGAGGGGAACCCAAGTCCGGTGGTGACCTTCCGGCGGAACGGAGTCGATATAGTGGCCAGTGAGCACGGGGCTGTACTCAACATTATCCCCCATGGAGTCGTGCTTCGACTCAAGACTCAAATGGAACATGATGGGAGTCGGATCGAGTGTATCGCTAAGAATCAAGTCGGTTCAGACTCGGCTGTTGCTTTCCTCAAGGTCTATGACTCTAATGATTGTGAGTTTACAAAAAGGTCTATCATTCTTATATACAATATAATTCGTTTGTCATGGTTTAGTTAAATATTAAATTAGTTTAGTAGTCATTGAAATGCATAATATTTACATTGCTGTAATTCCGAGTCTAATATAAAAATGTATAACAATTAAAATCAAAGAAAGTATGTTTTCTTTTGGTGACCAAAGTAAAAAATTATCCTCAATATTGCCATATTTTATTACTAAATTACCAAGCTTTCGTCTTCTATCTTGAAGGCATTATCACAGATAAACATGAATATGTAAGTTTCAACCTAGTTGCATATTATGCACTTAAATCTAAAACATAACATTACAATTATAGTCATATTGACTTAAATATATTATATATAAGTCAATACGACTATATTCTAATGTTATGTTTTAGATTATAATCTACCCAAACCTAATTTTAATTAAATATCAATATGTAAAAATTACAATGTTAGAGTTTACTGAGAACACTATATTTAATAGAATATAATTTCCTAAACTTTAATTTTTTTGGTAAATATTAACTGCAAACTATATGAAACATCACATTGTACATATATCATACATTTATTAAATGCACTGTTACAATTTATGCATACTACGGTTTTTATGCTTACTTTTCTGTTTAACGCTTAATTTAGTTTTGTATACATCTAACGTAGCCTTGAACTTAAGCTTCACTTAATATATATGCTTTTTATTTTTTATTTGTCTAATTAGCTTGATTCATTTTAGTGTATGTAATTATACATTTTTATGCAAAAAAGTCTACGTACGTTATATGTACATATTATAAATATGACTTATTAAATAATAGCTATGTATTGAATGCGCAGGGTTTTCACATACACAGTTTTTCAGTAGAAATTTCAATAAACTACAGTTTACATTAACATTTATTTAGACCAAATATAACACTTAAACAAGATTGTTAAAAAATCAAAGTATTTAATATATTTATTAAAGAAATAGATGCGTATTTTTAAGTAAAATGTTTATTCATTAAACTATTTATATAATTTTAGGGATAACATTTTAGTTTATATGACAAATATTTATTGAACAAATTATTTATTATTATTAACATTTGATCATTAATTACAAATATAATTTCCAAATTTACAACAATTTAAACAGAAAAATTACACTTTTATTCGCATCTTATTTTACTGTTTTAAATTAAATAATAGAGGTATGTCTGGAAATTGTCAAAGGAAAAAAATATTTTAGGAATTTAATTTCGCAAAAGCGCCTAAGAAGTAAACAATTCTGTACTAAAGTACGGAGCATTAAAAATAATCGGAGCAAAAAAATAATCAGGTGAATTATCTCACAAACTTTTCAAAGTGCAAGGTGAACGTTGTGCTATCGCATATAAATTTGCAAACATAGGTACACGGGGATACCTTATCAAATTTTCATGGCAATTGAAATAATTCAATTAGGCTTATAAGCGGCGGAAACTTTTTGAATCAATCGATTAGTAGTTACTGATGGATATAATAGTGGAGAATCGAGAAATCTAGCAGTAAAAATGGTAGCTTCATTTCTAAACTTTGAGAAGCGTGAGACAACAAAATACTGAAACAGATTTAGGGTTGATTGAAAATGGGGTGCCTATATAGATGTATCATAGCGTGAAATTTGAATGACACAAAAGCGGCAAATAATATGGTGCGCAAATCCACAGCGCAGCTATCGGAACTTTGCCCGACTGCATTTTGCGTGAACTATGCCAAATTATAGCACAACAGATTTGGAGGAATCAATTTCCAAATTTTTCTTCTCCTATACCTATAAAGTTTAAGAGAAAGAAAAATGAACGTATACTGTAATATCTAAATTAAAATAAATACATTTCTGGCGCCTGAGGAATGAATGAAAGTTTATCTTTTCTCTTGTTGAAAATAATTCCACCGACCATGTTCTATTAACAGTATATTTCACTTAGCCTTGCTGTATATTTATCTTCAATTTTATGCGATGGGCGGTGTTATTAGGTCGTTATCCTATTTTTATATTAACCTAGTAACGGCGAAGACTTTAATGTCAAAGAGACCAAGAGTAGAAAAGGGGTAAGCAGGTAATTAGGTGTTTCAATGTCATAAAATCCTACGGGACATCGTTCCTGCATGCGTCGCGGCACAGTTCTATGATATTCTGTGGATTGGGAAGCCCCATAATAAATCGAGACATACTAACTCAATGACTATATGTAGACTTGAAGCTGCATACCTTATGTAGTACTAAAAACTTACCAGCCATGGTTATTTATTGTTTCCTAGAAGGTGTTGACTGTGATGTACCATATATGTATATACCCTCAGTGTTTCCTCCACTTACGTGGAAGAGTTTATTCTATAAAGTTAGCTACTCCTTCATATTTCTATTCTTCCATCTCCTTCCATAATATCCTCTCTTAACCTTGCTCCAGTTAACGCATCTCCGATTTCTTCCATTTTTAAAAGAGAAATCCATAATAACAGTGCGTGAAAAACTATAGTTATACTATAAGTAGGAACTGTATTTAATATTACGATCATATTTTTCCATTTTTGTAGTTTACGATGATGTTGAAAAAACGATCATTGATTTCAGCGCATCCGTTATATGTATGATAAGGTGGTGTGAAGTTTTACCAACGTTACGACACTAACTACAATTGAAATATTACAACAGCAGCTGTACTGAATACCCCAACCTCACACTAATTGTATTATAACTCTCCTGGTAAGCAAAAGTAACCATTATAAGTTGGTGTAATGATTAAGTTGTATGTATAATAAAACTTTCGGTGTCATTAGTAACGATATAGTATAGCATCGGACCACAGTTAATAGTCGAATCGGGATGTGATTATATTTATGTGATATATTATTTCTCCTACAGAATAAAAGGAGACCGTTGGAGAAAATTATTTTAAAATTCATGAGAAAATTAGACGTGAGACTGCCAGACTGGGGTGTTATAACCGGATATTCTCAGGACGGAAGAAGAATACCAGGGGGACAATTCCGAAGTGATTTGTTGTCAATTCTAGTGCTTGGTGATTTGACGTCTTCTTGTTCTGGTGTAGTCAGAGAGATATTGATTTTCCCGCCTTACGCTTCACTCACTTGCTATACTACCTCGAAGTATGTTTTATTCTGTCTCAAATCCTTTCAGGATGCTCATACGTGCAAAATATGCATAAATTGTATTATACTCGAATATAAAATGCATAACATATGTGTACCGGAATTTCCATCTATATTGTAGTTAAATGTTTCGTTGAATATATATGGAAGGAATTATATGTATACCTTCACACTCTGTAAGATTAATTTTACAGTCTATAATCTTTTTCCCCTGGAGTTCATATGTGTTGAAGGGAGAAAAAATGCATTTGTAGTGCATCATTTTGCTGAAAGTAATTAACCTCTGCCTCTATAGTATCTGTCTGTTGTAACATTGCACTATATTAGATGAAGAGGATAGCACAAGATTTCGAGAGGGGCCTTCTCCGCCTACCTAATTTGGTCCGCTATTGTCTAACCGATTTCCATTTATTTAATCACATATAATTTCTATTTGACGCGAACCCTTATATACATTATTACGCATACACACACACACGAGTTCTGCAACTGATTTTTGATATATGAACCTTTTTATATATCTGCGCGTCGTTCATAAAGTTTTATTGCAAATGCTTTCACCTATATACGAACTTTGCGCTCAGTTCAATCTCAATCTCAATATTAATATCATCTTCTCTTTCTTCCTTCTTTATTCACAAACCAAATTTATATTCCAGCAATCTTCCTAAATTTTTTCCGGTGTAGAGAAAAAGAGCTGTCAACTTTCAGATTGATGCACTTAAAAGGAACTCCGATCAGGGAATTTTCCTGTGTATTTATGTAATAACAGGAAATTATTGCTTATAAACTTGTCTTATCCATTAATTGGATTCCATTTTTAAATCCCAGTTATGACAATATGGACCTCACTGACTTAATGTTCTTGTTGAGTACCTACACTATCTATATTTTTATTATTGCTGAAACAGAAATTCGTGAGAATACTCTTTTTTTCTACAATTTTTTGTAATTTTACTCCAATTAACACACTTTCTAAATTATAGTATTCATTATATCTGGCCTTGTATATATATAACCGTTGCGTATTTATATAATTGATGCATTTCATATATCTTTGAATATCTTCAAGATAATGTAAGAAATGTTAATTTGCTATTTCGAGTTATGATTCTTTCTTTTTACAATAAATATAAAACATATCATCAAATACGCTCAATTGTATATTACACAGCAGGGTTAATTATTTCAGTATATATATATCATATATTATTTTCTCTTTTTTTTGAGAAAAAGTTCATGCTCCTGATAATAATCATGCATCTTGTATAACAAAACATAGATAAAAATATATATATGTGTTAATCCAAACTTATGGTTATTTAAGTTTTATTTGATACTTATAATCATTTAATTTACTTTACGTATTTAAATAGTTATTTTAAAATATTTTTATAAAAGTTAACAGTCTTTCACGTATTTGTACAAAAGTAAACAAATAGTTTAATTCTTTTTAGTTTGTTTTATGACAAATACTTTGTCATTAACATATAACAATTTTTCTTATCTACCAGTACATAAAATGATAAATATTTTTACTAATTTATATTTAGTTAAAATATATATCTAAGGATATTTATATGATATATTCAAAAGAAAACTATTAGAACATTTTATATCACAAGCAAAGTAGCATCGATTAAAATTTATGTTTGTTAAAAGGATATTTGTGTCACGATTTGAATATATTAAAGATTAAAGATTTATATTTATTATAATTTATTATTATTTTCTGACATTTTATCCGTTTTGTTTATTTACCAATATTATGTAGTAGGTAGGAGTGACACGCTTTAAATCAATACCACATCAGTTTTAGATATTTGGAGTGTATATCGCAACTATTCTAGCTAAACGTGTGATGTAGACGGTTTTATTTTTACAATTCTTCCACTTGATTTGCCTTTCAATTCACACGAGATAATTGTATTTTTGTTGTGTTTAAAACACCCTGTTTCTTTTCCCCGTTTTTTCATTGACGAGATGTGAGATTTCCATTCTATATCATTTGCTCTTGTGACCAGGCAGGACAATCAATACCATTTTATACATCGACACAACTGTCACATCGCTTATTTGTTGAGCCACGCCAAATGTAACACCCGATGCATAGCGCATCTGGTCTGTTCCCGTCCACGTATATCATATTATAAGCCCTTCTCAGATTCCTTTCTCCTTAAACTTGCAAGGTCAAGGTTAGGTTATTCGTTCTAGAAAGATATTTTTCTATAATAATATAATTCCACATACAATTGTTTGCTACTCATTTGGTTTTAGAGAAAACCGACAATGTATATTAAAATCCGTTTGTGTTATCATATCATTAGATAAAAACTTAAATTTGAGCAATATTATTTACACGTAGTTTGTTACATTTATCTTCTATCATTTTAACAAATAATAAGAAAATAATTCGAGCTTAAACTCAATGATTCGATTAACCTATTGTAATTTTTTTAATAATTTTGATATGTTTGTAATATTTCTCAGTACTTAGATATAAACACTTGATTTACAAATGAAATACGCATATAGTACTAATTATTATATTTCGTTTAGTATACGAATATACAAATATTTTAAATTATTAATGATTACTCCTCACTATAACGTAACTATTTCAAAATAAATTTGTCGAATAATCTTATTTATTTATTATATATTTCTCATAAACGTATTCAAGTAATGTATAATCACATATACCTTTCATATTAATAACGTATATATATATAGATCAACACAAAAAATCATTTTTTATGGTGTATGTGTAAAGTTTAAAAATAATGTATGTATACAAAATATTCTATGTTTAGACATAAATATACACACATTTAAATGTTAAAATTATTACTTTATGTACTCTAATTTCATAATATTATATTCTATACTTTTGATAAAATGGAAATTAATAGTCATGAAATAAATATAATTGTTGAAAGTTTAAGTCGGAATCGATTGAAAGGAATACAAATTGAAAAGATTACCACAGCTTTGGTGAACGACAGCATTACATTATAGTTTGAGCAACAAATTATGAGAGAATTTATGGAAGTGATCGACCAAAATCACAGAATATAATTGGAGAAAAACTAGTGGTTAATAAGATATTAACCAGCAATGAGCTTCCTGATATATTTAAAACAATTTATAGAATGGTTTATGATATCATTGTGCTTCGATATGATATCTGTTTAAGTCAAATGAGTCTTATAAATTATCTACTGCTCACAAAAAACTTGTTTAGTTTGCTATATAATTAAATTATCAAAATTTTTACTACGCGCAATATCAATTGTAATAAAGTGTTCTAAGAGACAAGAGAGGTTCTTTTGCAAACCAATTGGTTGTCTAGAAATCCGACGCCTTGGTCTTTAGTTGATCCAATTCCGAGATGCTTAACTGTTGACAAAACATTCATAGAAATTGTTTCTGTCATTCTTGACGACTTGACCTTTTAAACTGTGCTTCAGAGAAACCAATCAGTAGACTCTGAATTGTTTACTATTTTTCTGAGCGGTGCTGTTAGTTCTTTTTTGATTCACCATTTATAAGAAATGAAAGAAAGCTCTGTCATAGGAGAATATGATATTGAAGCATGATAATGCCCCGATCACATGCGTCACATCATACTGTTAAAGTTTTGGTTGAAAAGAATTTTCACTTGTTACACCAAGCTCCGTACTCACCAGATCTGAACATCTCTGACAGGATGGTGTTCCCAGCTCTAGAAATGAAAAGAAACAAACTAGAATTCATGACTATTGGTTAACTACAAACTATGGAGGGGGGGGGGGAGGGGCATTTTAGGCACACATTGTCGTAATTGTCATTATATAAAATTTCAATAGTATATCAACCTTTATGACATTATTTATATATTTCCTCATTTATTGTCGTCTAATATCATGAACTTTTATAGCATGTATGTACATAAGTAGCATTTGGTGTTATATTTCTCTACATTTGATCAGAAAACTACAGAAATAATTTGTGAAACTAAAATTAATGGCATAAATAAAGGTCTCAATGTACTGCAAGTGCACTTATTCCAGAAATTATTACTACAAAGATTGCACAAATCTTTAATCTACCATATGACTAGCAGACACATTTAATATAATTCTGTGTTTTCTCTCTCTTCCCTCATTATACAGTGCCACCACCAGGATTCCCAGTTGCAGTCTTGAGTCCCGAGACGGTAGTTGGGCAGATTGGAGACAATGTGCTTATCCAGTGTAAAGTGAGTGCTGATCCGAAAGCACAAGTGATCTGGCTGTGGAACCAACAACCGGTGGATCTCAACAATCCTCGCTACAAGCTCATGGGTAAGTCAGTATAAACAAATATATTTTACATCTTTTGACATTTAGATCTACATTTAAAAATAATAATCTATACTAGTTCAGATGCTTCAGTTACTTTCGGCAAATCATTATCAAATATAAAAAATAATAATACAAATACTGGAATTAAATATTACATAAATTAGTAACTGAATACAATTAATTAGTTATAAATCAATAAATTCAATAAATTCAATAAAATGTTACATTATGCAAGCAGAAAAGAAAATTAAATAAACTGTACTGATATTTTACTATGCTATAACTATATTTATACAGATTAATTTATGTTATCATATTCATTTATTTTGTATGCGTATACAAAATATTTTATGCTATAGTATGACATCATCTTTGCATGTTCTACATATAGTAATATTATTATTACTTTACTTGACATGTATTTTAATAAGTTTATGTAAATTTCATTAAAATTTATTTATGTTTAAGTATCATTCTTTTTTAATAATATGATCAAGGAATATTAAAAAAATAAGGCAATTCGGTGTTTGCATCAATTATTTTATTTATATTCTCGTTAAGTAAATATTATTTTATATATAATAAGTTTTAACATTTAAATTTAGTTAGTTGTTCATCATATTAATGTATAAAATGCCTATTGAATATTTTAACAACGTTTATAGCTTAGACTATATACTTTCTTTATTTTGTGATATATTTATAGTTCTAAACAAATCGTACTTCTCTTAAAAGACAGACGTTATATTGTATGTCAAAAGTAAAAAAACGACTACAGCAAAAGATATTAGTACTTAATTACAATGTCTCAAGCAATATTTCTTATGTAATTGGTTTTGAAAGTTTTTATTGAATGACTTATTATAAGATGATATATATTTTACTAGAAGTTATGTTTTAAATGTGTTTATAACCTCAAACTCTCTATAGAAATGACGTTTTTATAACTAACTTGTTTAATTTTTTCTTGTTTTTCGAAGTACTATCTTTATTATAAGATGCTTTAAATAATATAATGAAGTCATGAGCTTTTAATTTAAAATTAATTGCACTACATGACAGAATTTTTTATTATTTTATACTGATAGTAGAAAATTTTAGTTTATGCCGTCTCGACAATTATTTTATTTGTATTGAGCACTGTTTTGGAGTGAATTTATTTGTTGAAACTGTTCAAAATATTTATTATTATATTTTGTTATAGTTTTTTATTTGAATTGATTTATAAATGTTTTGGCTGGAGTGTATTCAGATTAGTATAATCTGTTTTAATAAGATTTTGGTAGATGTTTTAAATAGTAACAAATCGTTTTTCCACATTATAAAGAATAAATACGTTTTTAAGTACTTCGTGTTCTATTATATTTGTTTTGCATATACAGTAAAAAAAGCCATGTTTTATATATTCCTTTTTAAGAATATCTAAATAATGTATCCATTTGATAAATGTGTGTTTTCATGAAACGGGTTATATTCTTGAACATTTTCACGTTAATTAAAATGAAACACAAACTTACTTATTTGGATATCCGAAGCTTTTGCATATAAATACATCTACTTAGAGTGATATTTATATTATTATTTTCAGTAATATATTCTCTGGTTTCCATATAATCATATTTATTTGAGCGGAGAATAAAATAAAATATAAGTAACGTGTTTATATTAAATTTATGAACATGTTTAAATTATCAGTTAACTTTGACTGACTTATTTATTAAATATACAATGAATTATTTAGATTTGATAGTAATGCTGCCAAGGGTAACTCAATTTTTTTTATATGGTCGAACACATCTACAACTAATTAATGCTTATTTGGTGGGCAAAAATAATTTAATTGAAAAATAGATTATAATAAACATATAATTTGTTTCTATATTATTATAAAAACAAATAAAACTATTTTGCTACTAATAAACTATATCAAAATGGCTTAAAACATTAATCTTTGTAATATTGTTGAATGTGTTGTGTTGTGGAACTAAATTATCCTTCTTAATTTATCTTATTGTTGAATATGTTTGAATTAAAAAATAGCAAAGTAGCCTTCTTGAAGTTTGTTACAATTTTACGTGATAATTAGTATTATATCAAGCACAGGAGGTTGTAGCAGATGCACATTAATATTTTTTTGCATAATTACATTGATGCAAATTTTATGTTATTTTTAGGTACATCTATCTAAACAAGGTGTTTACCTTAAACATCAAAGACAAAAACAATTGTTATGTAATATTTATACACATTATGCCACTTGAAAAAGTAATTTAACATTTTATTGTAAGAAAAATTGTACGACAAACATATCATAACTACTTTCTATAGTAAATACAATACGATATAGTTATCCTTTTTAAGCACGTCTATTTTTGGCAATTATTGAGAGCTGGTTTTCGCCTTCTGAGAATAATGATACAAATAAAGGCAAAGCCGAAGATAGCGTATATGAGGAGACACCGCAAGACGGTATATATAGCACTTTTGGATTCTACTGATGGAGCCGCGCATCATGCAAACTAAATCTGTAAAATATTAAATGGCGCCGCCTGCTTTTATTATAAATTAATAATATGACTAATTGGGTTTCTATACTCACTCATCCGTTCAACCAATCGTTATAATTACAATGTCCGCATTAGACTGAGTGTATAGACCGTCTTTTGTTCTTACATTTGTTCTGGATTCACTAACGTATTACAATTAGCCTATAATACAATATTGCCAGAGAAAACTGAATTGTAGTTATGCGCCTTAGGTAACATAAAACAGAATAAATGAACAAAAATTGTCAAAGCAAACAAACTAATAGACCCGTCTTCTGTCTGGTGTAAAAAATTATCTAGACCCTTTTGTCGGAATAGTTTTATTACCATGAGTTGTACTAAATTGATTATATTACTAATTCTATGTAAAAGAATATTTGAAATTACTTATCGAGAAATGTATATACTCGTATGTATATATAAGGAAATTGATCACAAAAATATTTAAATATCTGGTGAACAACATCTAACAATATCTAATGAACAATAATGTTAGAATGATAAATATATTAAGTATAAAAGCTAATGCAGTTATGTTTAAAGGTTAGCTCAGAATAAAAACGAATAATGAATACACCTATTGTACAATATGTAAATGTTCACACACAGAAACTCATAGAGATAAGAATAAATTATATTTATATTCAAGAGCGAGAGGCACCTACATTTGATGAACTAACTTATAATAACTTTTAATAATAATTAAATCGCCTGGAAATAGGGCAATCTTTTGCTCATATTAAACACTAAAAACTGGAAAAAATTAGTTATTAAGTACAATTGAATATTTTTATAGTATACTATTTTTCTCCTTAGATTAATAAATATGTTTAGCTTCTAAAGATCAAAGCTTAGTTTCTTTTAATTCCTGTTTCAAAATCGCTTCTTATTGTAAAACTAATCACATTTTTATAATTTTAATTCTAACTAATTCCTAACCTTTCTTCTATTTACTCATTGTAAAGCGAAGCAGTATTTGGTTTTTAATTGAACTTTCGTATATTCCTACATTATTTAGTCATATATATGTATATTAGAAGTATACTATGTAGTTAGTCTCGATAGAATTGTGTCTTGTGTAGAATCTTATTCATAGAGCCACTCAAAGTAAAAAGAGTAATTAGTGGAACTGCGAATTGTTGTATTATAGTTTCCAAGTCAGCCTTTATAATGAGAATTGCAAGGAGTCTCTTTGCTTGCATTATTTGTCATAGATATTAATTCGGAAATACTCTCACAATTATAAATATATCACATTTTCTTGATCCCTACCCATGAAAATTAGCTTCTTGGTTGACGCATTATACTCTTTATTTATATTTTGTGTAATAATTGTATATACACTATTTGTACCAGTGTCATATATATTTATTTGAATGATTAATTATTTTCTCTATTTACTTGGTTTTCAGTTTATGCAATGTTTTCCAAATTGATCCATAAATGAATGTGGCTTCTGTGCGTTGAACTTTTCTTTATTTCATATTTAAATTTGAAACTAAGATTTCTTAGATATCCTCCCACAGTTTTTCTCTCAGTCCTCAATGTCACCGTCTCGCCATGTTTCCATGTATAGCTCCAGCCTTACACTATACTAATATACATGATTTATTATGAAAGACACGGCTTAAATTTGCCCTCTATGGTTGTTTAGTTACCATATATTTTTCTCTTCAGCCCTTCAATCCTTCGGTACATCTTTTTACTCCCGCGCTCAGTCAACTCTTTTCGTTATACTTTTTCGATCAGTCAAATCTATATTTCAGCTCCATGATTGTCTCTCAATGCTTCTATTATTTTAATAATAGGAAAAACCGGTGAAATATGAAGTCGTTCTATATGTTCTATACGTTCCATTCGCTGCAATATTCTGGGAGTTAGCATCTTGCATAAAGGCTTTCAATAAGTTGACACATCTCTTTAAAAAAGCCTCTCTGTATTATCCCTCGTCTCTATAGGTCTATCGGGTTATCTTTTATATTTATTATGCTCGGTGAATAGTTTTATAGTTTAATAAAGTGGCGACGAGATTTCGTAAAATTGGAATAATTTCATTTTCGCCTTCAATTTCGTTTCTTGCATCTCGTCTTTTCTCTTTTAACTGTGCTGGCTTCTACAATGCAGTTTTTCTGTATACCAGACGTCCGTAAATTTAGTTTTAGACTGCGAATAGGCTTGGAAAATTCAATAAGTTGCTCCTATGCTTATTGAGACAAAAGGATGTTACATAGATTTATGTAGGTCTATAACAATATGATATACTTACATCGTTGTTTAAATAATATGATGTACACATGCTTAGACTATCAAAATCGGCCTGTCTTTACAGTTTCCTGGAATAAATAATTTCAGCAAGCAATAAATGATACTGATTATTTAATGACCATCTTAATAGCGATTTAAATTAAGTTACATTTACAAAGGAAATTTTTGTTTTGATGTGTATATTGTTTTAGAAATACATTCTTAAAATTAATCATTCTATATTATCCTCATATTAATTAAATCTATTACACAACAAATATTTGCTTTATATTATTTATTGTAAAATATTACACAAGTAAATAAAAGTGTTGAAGAAATTATTAGTTAACTATTTATGGCTCAAACGTATATATTCAATATTGCACAGTTTAAAAATTTATACACATAAGAAAGATTTATTTAAAAATAGTTTGTATTTAATTGCAGGAATTTTTCTTATTATATTCTAAAAATAAAATATTTAGAAATAAACGAAGACGAAAACAAATATTAAAGCATATTGCATTAAAAACAATTCTTTATTTTTTGCTTAATTAAATCAGTGTAAAATAATTTATAAAGAATATTTTTTTTATTTTGAATCGGCAGTAAATATTGTATCATTGTATATTTTACCAAAATAAATATTCAATAAAAATTTGGTAAGTAAATTATATTACATATATCATAATGATTAATTCAATTTATTTATTATTTTTTATTTTAAATAGTATATTCACAAGTTTGTTTACATAAAGTTTTGATTATAATGTATAATAAAAGAAACATTATTCTTACTGAAATGTAATATTAATATAGCTATGTTATTATTCTAATAATCAGCGGTACCAAAAAATATTTATATTGACAATTTAAAAGGTTCACTATTGACTACATTATGGAAGTATGTAAATGTCAAAATATGATTGATATATTTATTGCTATTTTTAATGGCCCAAAAATTATATATACGAGTATTATAGGTAGAGAGATGTGCTAACATAATGTATATTCTTTTGTATGAAGCATGAATCTTTTCTTCAAAGATTTTTTAAACTAAAAAGTAAATTTACATTATTTTTATATTATGTCTGCATGAATATTATTTAAAATTATATCCTGTTTTAAAAATTATTACTTAAAATAACTTTAAATATAGTGAAATAGACCACGTTTATAATATTTTATTGCCAATTTAAATCCACTTTATTATTTTACAATTTATTGTGACGTGGGGAAAATATTTTCTTGATTTTTCAATATTTGTTAGTGGTTCAGGTACCCTGGTACTATTTCTTCATTTGAAATATAAATTTATAAGCATTCTTGTTCCCTAAACATACCCATCATATTATAAAGCTTTTCGATTCTTTTATGTTGTACTATTAAGACACCAAGCAAATTGCAACCATTAACGAGATTACTTTCTGAGTGAATGCTTCCCTCCCTCTTTATTATAATAATAGACCACAGGCTAACTGCGAACCTCTTCTTCTTCAATTTGTCTACACTAACAAACTGATAGTATGTATCTATGTATGTATACAATGTGTACAAGTATGTTTACCCTTAAAATCTTCGTCCTTTGCCCTCCTTCTGTAGATAATAGCGGAGATGCACGACGAGGTTCAATTTAGCTATAGCATCCATTATCCAGATATAGTTTACATCGATGGGCTTCCTGATTTCTTGATTCCCGACTTCTTCAACCGGGAGGATGAGGTTTTCTCTGAGAAAATAGAAAAAATATATGCAGACACATTGATGAGAGCGATGGGGAGCGAATTTTTATTTCGTTTGCCTTTTTATAGGTTTTGTCGGCGCCCAGTGTTGTCGGAAATCCGAAGTTTCAATCGAATCGAAGTTACTCAAGCTTCAATACTTATTTTGTTCTAGACTTCACCCCTCACCTCATTCAATCACACGGATTTTTTATATTTTTTTCTCTTTTCTTTTATATAGGTACTCGTATGTTTGCCTTTAAACTATATTCCTCTTAATTTTTCGAGTTACAATGATCACTATGAACTGTCGGCAGCGTTTCACTTATGGTTTCTCTTCCTCCGCACACAAAGTCGTCTTTCTTCTCTTGATCCTCTCATGATCAACCTCTTTTCGGTTCAATTTATTTCTCTCAATAGGCGAAATATTGGGATATTAGACGAATTCCTCCGCAGCAATCATAGGCAAGAACGAGGCCGGGTGGATGCCTGAATTACTGAATAAATGTGTCACGGGAGCTATGCTATTAATAGATTATTGAAAACAGCCGCCACAGATCCTCCCGACATTTCCCTGATCCATGCATTCATTCTTCACTCTCCTCAAAGACGGCTTTGTCAAATTGTTCTTTCTGTTCTCTACGCCGCCTATGAATCTTGAGACAACGGGCGCGCCTCTTTCTAGTGTGAGTTGTATGAACTCATTGATACGTTGATGTTCAGTCACTATACCGTTTTGATGACTTAAGATTCACGAGTCGACCCCATATCGAAGCCTCGTTTTGAAAATCTTCTGCGCGATTAATCCACACTCTGATGAATCCGTTGGATTGTACTGATTTGAACAACCACTGCGTCAATTGATATGAGAGTAGTCTAGTAAGGTGGGAGAATCAGGGCAGACATACAACACAAAAAGAAAGTCGGAAATGAAACTTATTGAAGGTATGGTACTATATACATACATATTATAATATATAGAGAGGGAGTGAACAGAGATTAACGGGAATTTAATGCAGTAATCCAACTGTGGTTGTCGATCAATGGTACCGAATGATATGAAAAGGGCTTTGCAGCGGCAATCGCCTTAGAAATACACCACGATTTTTGACTGCATTGTCTTTGAGTAAATCAACTATTTTAGAATAACGAATATTTTCAATATTACCTTATCAATTTTTACTATATTTTTAATCAGGTGAACATACGTAGATAGGTTATTTTATTTTATTGTTAATAATAGTTTATTTATTTTTGTAGTAGATCCCCGTAGTTCATTTTTATATGCAATTTAAGTACTTTTGTGTTTTATAAATTTTTATGGAGATAGCTTTTAAAGTGAAATATAATTTATACTGCATTACAATAAATGTAAAATGCGTTCTTTATGCTATATAGATTATTTTACTTGAGTGTACAATTTTGAATATATTATTTACATTTAAAGAAATGATAAATTACATTTTCCTTATTATTCTACATAAACAACACATCTTTTTAAAAGTATAACGTTCATACGTTGGATCAACATATGCAATTATATGTACGTTTAACATTACTTAAACAAAAACTGTTTTAACCTGTTGACCTAATTTGACATGATTTTCCAATATCGAGTACCTATCAAATAAATGATTAGAAATAATTATATGTATATATACAAATAATTCTTAATCCTGTTTTAAGAACGTTTTATGGTAAATAAAATTATAAATTGTATATAATAATGTCTAAGCTTGATTTATAAATACGAATATGCAAGGATTAAAACATTCCACTTTCCCTTTGTATACATTTTTAATTATATGTATAAGTAACATTAGCACTAATTTTGGATATTATAAGCATATAGGTAAATACATAAACATATCAAATGGAAAAAAAATTCTTAACAATATCAAATAATAAAATTTATTGCGACTGTACGTATAATATTAATTGAAACTACATACTATATCCATTAACAGGTACATATTATATAAAGAAAATGTATTTAAGTGCCCTGTATGCATATAATATACTTCAACGATATATTTATCACTATAAAGTATACAATTAATTGTTACTTTTAATCTTTCTTTAACGGGTTATATAATTTTTATTTTTAAATACCACATTAGAAGCCTTAGTAATATATTAATTATTTTTCCTATATGTATGTAATAAAAATTGAAATAATTGCTATAGAGCGATATAATATTCCTTTATATGTATATATAACGTATTATACTTTATTTAAAAAATACAGTTTTTCTTAAAACTTAAATTTTCTTTTCTTTATAAGGATTTTAAATGATTGTTTTGTTGTATTGGCCATACCCAGTAATTTAAGATATAAAGTAATGAAGAAGTAAAGAATTTTCTTGGGTATAATATATTTTATTACCCATAGTCTTTTAGTTTCATCTGGTTACTCACTAACACTTTGTTTCAGTGTGCAGTTGAAAAAGATATTCGAAAGCTTTTGCGTAATAAAATATATTATACCCAAGAAAATTCTTTATTTCTTCATTACTTTATATTTTAAATGATATTTATATTTGCATATAGGGACGTTAACCCTTTAAACCGAGTTATAACACGTTTTATTAATATAACTTTATTTTATATTTTTTTAAGTTAATTAAATAATTTATATTTAATATATTCTGTACTGTAGGATATTTAAAATAAAAAGTGGTAAAATAAATGATTGATTATAATTTAAAAATCAAATATAGAATAAAGAACATAGCCTATACATTAAAAATCAGTATTTATTCGGAATACCGAAAAGAAGCTTATAGGAAGAACAGTTTCAAATTTGCATATTTGACTGACGTAAAACATTGATGTACTACAATTAAAGGTTTTGAGCTGCTGTGGGAAATTTTCTTTGACTTAAAAATATAAATTTGAGACTTCAATCTCAATGACTCATTAATTATATGCTCTTATAGTCTTAACACGTTGACTATAGATTTACTTATATATACATATCTAAGAAATCCAACTGCTAGGTCATCCACATGAACATCTGAATAGCTATAGGTGTATGTTATATTTTTAGAAAAATGTGTTCATTCCGATTTAATACCTTCCTTTTTCTGGAGAAATTTTCCTATGTAAGTCTTCTTCCCGTATGTAACTCAAATAATGCGTATTAGCTAAGTTGCATTCTGTGTTACTTTGGACCCATACAGCGTAAAAAATAACCTGCATTAATTTTCTTGAAAACTTAATATCACGTTAAAATTCTTTTTCAACTGTAATTCCTAATGCAAGTAGAGCTACTGATTTGCCTCGGCTAGTCGAGAAGAATGTTAAGAGTAGGTAGACAGATTATAAAATACTAGTATTATATTGTGGAAGCTGTATTATAGGCAGTCAGTCCCGAGTCATAATGGTTTATTAATTAGTTAACATGATTTTACAACGTTAGTGAGCTGTTATCTTTTTCCTCCTCTGGGATTATAATGTGTGATTATGTACATATTGTGCAGTGAACGTGGCAGGAAATATGTTTTAGTTGACAAAAAAGAGGAGACTAAACTAAATGCTCCTTTTTCGCTTTAGACAGTGACAGGTTTCAACATCGTAGATATTATTAAATGTTTGATTACTTTTTTTGCATCGAACATATTATTATACTTTAGGATGTGTTTATTATATAGATATGTTTATAGTTAGTTACAAGACAGTGAGCTTTTTATGTAATTATTTGAAAAAACTATGTTGTGCTCACATATCTTATGAAAATAAACCTCAATTTTTACCTATATCTTAGATGTATAACTACACAAAATATTTATAGTACAAGTTAATATTCCATCTTTATTAATAAGTAAATTATTTTATAGAATCATTGGCATGTAGCTCGTTTTTTACATTGAATATAGGCATGTATTAGATAAATTTATCTCATCTTATGCCTACACGTTTATTAATCGTATTTGTACATTTTAGAGAATGCTAAAATGAAATTTACAAATTTATTGTGACATGTTTAGCTTGCAGTATAAAAGAAAAAAGAAGTAATTACATACTGTCTTTTTGTGGTTTAAAGCAGTTATATACTTTAAATAAATCAGGTTATTTTTTAATAAAAAGTGATGATAATTAGCAGTATTAAATCAGTATTGACAAATATTTTCATGTAATTAATTTAAATTCAAATAGAATTTTATACATTTTGTCTTTCAAATTATTCATCTTATTTAATTGTCTGTTTAATAACGAATATAAGAAAAATATAGTTTTGAAATAAAGTTTTAAATTTCTACTTTTACCACCCATGTAGAAGAAAGCTTTTTGAATCAATCGTAAATTTCTTAACCATATTCTTTATAGCTCCCTCTTTCTTTTTCAACTGATATGTACTTATTTATACATTGGGTACATGGATAAACAGTCTAGGTATAGTAATTTATAGCTTTCTCCTTTTGAAAAGTGTCATTTGGCTGTAAACTAGGCTGATGTTCATGTAGTAATATGTTAATAATATTTGTTAAAAAGCTTTGGATATAGACATGGGATTATTATATTAAACAACTTAAAATTTTCTTTCCTATAATATAGATATACCTAAATGCGTGGTTCATTTTGCTCCTATATAACTCCTATATGTTAACTTGTGTGTGTGTCTTATTCTTATTTGATCTAATGTATTCTGATTATTAAAATATCATTTTGTCTCTGTGTATGTTGTTAGTTATTTTTCCAACAAATATTTAATTTTTATGATTCAATAATATATTCATGCAATAATTCGGAATTATAAAGGAATTTAAAGTCTAAAAATATAGACTTAAAACATATAGATTACTTAAAATATAGGCTTAAATGATGACTTGATGCATCCTTATAAAGAACGCTTATTTTACATATATAGTTTAATTCTATGAAATGTTTTCTGATAAATTTATATAGATGTAAATTTTATAGACATTTTTTATGTCTAACGTATCGCATATTGTATAATAAAAACTTAACTTATCTGTTTTGAGTGTTGTCGTCCTTGAGTTTTAGTTTGAGTCTTAATCACCGATTGAGTCCAAATATAAAATGATTTTTATAATCATTTCTACCTTTTAAATCTATGTGAACGAAATAAACAACTACGAATTAATTATAATATTGGTTGTAATTAATTAAAACATTTTACCAGTTAATTATAGTAAAATAATTGTTACTTTATATTCAATACTGCTCACTATACCTATATTTTGTTTAAATGTCTAAATGTCTAAATGTGTCTATTTGTCTAAATGTTAAATGTTTTTAAGACTAAATATATACATACATATAGATAATACATTATATAATGTCTTTATACTTATTTTTGTATGCATACAAGTAGTCTGTTAAAATAATGTATTAGTTATTGTATATGTAATAATATATAAATATAAATAAAATAATAGTTAACATATTTTTGAAATAAAAGTCTATTTTGTATTTTGCACATTTTTGACTTACTCTTAATCGTAAAACTATATTAAGCTAGTGAATGAAACAAATTTTTATTACCAATTCAAAACGACCAGAGGGTAAATTAGTCGGAAATGATATTCGACTGGCACACTTTAAAATAAGTAAAACTGAATATTAATTTGCTGGATACTTTACCGCCAATTTATCTGATAGTATATTATAAGGTGAACGTAAAGGTTTCTTACCTATTTGTGGAATGCATTATTATTCAGTCCACTGCGCTCGGATAAATCAGACAATTAATAAAGTTAATTAGCTGACAAATAAAAGTAAAGGAACTAGGGGGATCGGAGTTCTTGGCCAATATGCAGTTAATATGCCTACTTCAGAACGTGAAATTAGTCAGAATTTTCGGAACATTCTCTGAAAAATGAGCGGGTAAGTTGGTCGAGTAAACCGATTATTGTTTCCCGCTTTTATCAAAACTGACTTGAGCCTAATTGCCAAGGTTTCCAGTTTCGATAGGAAATAGCGATATGAAAATTATTTTTATTAATCGAATTTCGGAGTTATACACCTCGCCTGTTGTTACACTTGTGAGCTGTTAATTTTAATACCCTAGCCCGTATATGTCATGGACATCGATATTTTATTTCTTGGTATACCTATAATATGTATGTATACTCAGAAGTAATGTTGCAAGTTTTTTAATATTTCAGTTAACTTGTAATCAAGTTTTAACTTTAAAGATATTTCCAAAATATGATTAAATAGATGTAAGTTTCCTGGAGCAGCATATTTTAGTGAATACGATCAAATATAACAGATGAAGCAAGAGCTGCTGTGAAATAAGAGTATATTTTACACAAATGTTCGGAAGAGAAACTTCTCTTATCGAGTGCGATAAAATATGATTAAAAACAATGAGACAGGCTATTAAATAATACATGGTGACTTCATTTAATCCTATTACGTCACCATGTACTATTTAATAGCCTGTCTCACTGTTTTTAATCATATTTTATCGCAC
>JAYRBW010063986.1:1913-29564 GCA_036023295.1 Invenusta paracnida
CATAAGGAAGAGATAAAGTCACTTGAAAAATGGCGCCACTTTGTCGCTATCGGCTGTGTAGACCGACACAAACCTTTCATTTTGTTGACTATAACATATATTGTCTATTCTATCTCAGACAAGAACAAGTATCTAATATAATATAATGAACAGGTATCATAGTTCAACAAAATCATCTTTTATATGCTATTTCTATTTCACTATTTCACTAATATATCTATTTTTTACCTTATAGTTGTATGGGCATATCAGCTATTATTTATACGGTAATACATATTATGTGTTATAATGTTTTATACGCTACAGAAATTTAATGTTGTGGGCAGATCAGAACATAATAATCATAGTTGTAACAATGTATCGATTTATCAAATGAATCGATATACAGTAAAATAGAGTGGAGGTTTTGTATTGATGTTATTATATATAATATACACCAATTATAAAAGTGAAGTCAAATTATTATGAAAACGACAAATAACGTATTTTCAATTTGTACATACTTATGTCTAGAATAAGATCGTATATTTTAAAAATGATTCTAATACTCTATTACTAAATTGAAAGTTTTACGTGTTTAACGTTTTTATTACAATTTAAAAAATTCTTCTCTCGCTTCTATTTAAATATTTAAAACTTGAATATTGCAAGCAGTTCAATATTAACTATAACATAAAAAACAGTATTGATTAAATACAATGAATGTAATAACATGACTTTAAAAATGGTTACTTTTGAATATAAAATGTTAGCGTCTTCATAAATAAACTAATGAAAATTATTATTGAATACCTTTTGTTCCATTTTCATTAAAAAACAGTTTAAAGTAGTTGACATATATTATTGTTTAAAACACAAAGTGGTGATTGACAACGGAGTTCATCCCAATTTGCATTTATGACGTTGTAAATTACTGATACTAGAAAATCCTTGTATTTTAATCATTTATTTGTGTAAATGGGTTCTTATAGCAAATGCTACTAAGATGTTAACAGAATAAAACAATATACAACCATATAAATATAACTAAGATGTAGTCATGCCATTGTCAGCATCAACATCAACAAAGAGACCAATTTAGGAACAGATTAAAATCATTTATATGTATAGTCATTAAATAACAATAACCAGACAGCTATAATATGCAACATCATTTTTGGCCCTGTAAATTATTTAGATAGGAATTTCAGGCAAACTGTTTCAACTCATTCAGACAAAAGAATCAAACATCTCGTTTCTGGTTCCTTTCCTCTCAGACTCCTTAGTCTTAGATCTCTCTTCACATTCTTCTGGAGATTAACACAATTTCCTCAAATAATATCCAATCGTCATATTTTCACACACAAAACTTTATAGAAAAAAATCATAATATTTTATTCAAATTCAAAAATTTCTCAGTTTATTTTAACACAAATATATTAAATTGTGAAACACAATAATCCCAACTCTACAACTGCACCGTAGCCTCAACGTGATAACACCTTCGTATACACGAACACAAATAAGTACTGCTAATTGTTCTGACTTAATATATAATTGGAAGACGAGATATCGATATTTCAACATAATTAACATATCACAAGTAAGTACCAATAATTTAATTTTTATTATTATACGTTCTATACATTATTATTCATGGTATAAATATTTAATTCCAGGAATAAAGTGACACCCTTACAACTTGTCTGTATATTAACGTATAACATGTGCATATTATACCAAATTGACGAAGAAATTAATTAACAAAATAAAAAATAATAATTGCAGATCAAATTCTCTATAATAAGATAAATTTATTGACATGAACGTACATTACGGATATCTGGTTAAGATGAATAATATCAGAACAGATTAGGAAACAGAGTTAAAATAGCGTTGTGGTTCGATTATTTATACTGTATATCCTGCTAATAAATTACATTCAAATAACCGACAGACTCTGATCTGAAGATTGGTAACCATTAATGAAGCAATTAAATGCATTAAAATAAGACGACAGGACGATAAGCTTACCCATAGTGTTTCGGAATCCAGTTCGTACGCAGGATGTTTGGAAGTTGGTGATTCGATTTTTATGTTCCGCTTTGCAGACGACCAACAAGCGAATGCCCCACAAACTCGTCATACCAACCTGTATAATACAGCGACAAGTGAATCAAGAACAATAGACACTTATTCACAATGTTTTAACTCATTTAAAATAGATATTCACTACTAAAATGAACCCGATTTAGAATCTTAGATATCCGTAGGCTGTACAAACAAGAATTAGTGTTTCAAAATCGATGAATATTCAATTTTAAAACTGATTTTTAACTAAACTAAATCGTAATTGCACAAAATTTACACGTTAGAAAGTTAATGACAGTAAAAAGTAAAAATATATGGATTGATACTTCAAAATAGCATCTAAATATTTATTAACGTAATGTGTTTCTCTAAGAAATTGACAAAACAATTATAACATAATACCTATTTTACCAAATAAAAATATGGGAAATAAATAGAAAAAAATAAATCAGCTGATTTCCCGAACGAGCTTATTATCATGACGCCAGATATATGCATAATATATTTAGTGAAATGAAAACAACCTCATAAATACAGATCACAGACACAAATATGCCAGCGTTAAGTATAATGATCCCCATGCACGCACTATTATATGTTACGATAAATGGGGACAGAATGATGACTCCAGCATAACATGGAGGACATACGTTCTATAATATACACTGCATACACGCATATTGCAGCTCAATAAATCAATACTATTCAATTAATTTCTCCTCGATTATATTGATCATGTGGGAGGAAAGTTGCGATCCCCTTATGAAACTGTCCCTCTATCCTTCCTTCCTTTTCTTCTCTCGTTATATTATACTTTATAAAGAAAAACTACAACAGCTGACTAGTGTAGGCAAATGTATAATATATGGGGCGTAGTTGGTCAATTAAACACAATTGACCAAGGTAATATCGGTTCAAACTGCAAGAAAATATAGATTAACAAGTCATGACTACAATCTCTGAAAAGCCAAATATTACGCGCACAAATATAATCATAAAAATATAAATGAAAATAATTTTATAGAATTTTGCAATTATTTTTAATATTTTTAATCATTTTTTTTATTAACTGTATCAATAAAATTGGACTAAAAAAAGAGTACATTTCCTCATTTGTAGATGTTTTGAAAAATTCCCGTGTCTCATATATAAGTTAAATTCTATAATAAAAAATCGATGCGTTGTAGGTCTAATTAATACGGAAGATCTCCAGTCTCATGGATAAATAGAAACATCCCATTTAAAGGAGAAGCCATCTGCTTGGGGATTTTCTGGTGACTGTGGCTTGGGCGTGTGATGCACCTTCAAGCACCTCGACCCTGTGACTCATGACGTCTATTGCAATTAGCAAGTCTGGGAGCCTCCTAATTCGAGGACTGAGGCAAAACAGTTGTGCATGTTTAGTTAGTATATTTATATTAGAGCTGCGATATGTTAAGATTAACCGAGTTTTAAAGTAACGGTGTAGGTAAGCATATATGGGATACATTAATTATTAACATAGCAACTATTATAACTAGGTCACTGTATTATATCAAAAGTAATAGGCTAAAGCATGGAATGTAAGCAAAAAACTGCTTGATATTATCATTATCAAACAATACAATGTAGATAATATACAATTTTTAATTGACGCAGAAAATGACAGAAAAGCAATTGGAAAAGTAATAACTATGTATATGCAAAGTAAATTAAGTTATCAGGAAAACACAAACAAACATTACTTAGCACCAAACTGTATAATACTATTCATAATAACTAGAAACCGCCATACACACGTATGTCACTGAGAACAGTTCTACACCGAGTGTTTGAAACTATATGAAACTGTATAGCATGTAAAAAGGGTTACTGAATACAGTTACACATAGAGAAAGGACGCAGTTAAGCAAATGAATAGTTGCAGTAAATAATATTACGTAGAACTCTAACTCGATAACTAATTCACAAGTTTATCATAATAATAATGAATTAATAACTAAATCTACCACATATTATGGGCGTTTGGTTATAGCATTCACCTTTAGCATTATCTCAGTTACGTAATCGTTTAATAGGTTGAATTTGGAGTGACGGCGATAAGGCATATATATATAAATACAAATTAACATGTTATTTAATATAAAAATATTACATGTAAGTTTTACAAACTATGAGCGATAATTCAATATATGTTTGGTATAATTACTCTAGAAACATACAATTGCAGAGTACCTGAAATCCATTACTTTAATATGTATAATAATTATGTAGCAATGTAGCAATGTAGCAATACATGTATGATATTATGAATATGCAAAGCATAATAACATAATTAAACTGCTCTATGATGAGAGAAAATATGGTTGGTATTTATTTTGAATTTGATGTTTGTGATATTGACTAATAGAAATAGATAACAATGTCATAATTAATAAGTTATAAAATATTGTTATAATGTATACCTAAATCTGGCAGTTTATTTTAATAACACTTCAAGAATATTTCGTTAAACATGCATACTTCGATCCATTAGACTGATTCAATAAAGTTTTCATATTCTTTTATATTATAAGCAATTAAACACAAACTTTGTATTACAATACTACATTTTATGTTTGTATAGATGTTAAGCCTATATTGCACAGAATATCAATTATTGCCTCAATAATAAGATTTCAAAGAAAATATACAATTACACGGTGACTTATTAAGTTTTACTGTTGACCAGAATTTACTATTAAAGAAGAAAATATTGGTATTTAAAGACAAATAAATATATTTCAATTTCTGAAATCATAAATTCTAAGAAATTGAGATAGAAATAATGAACGCATGTGAAGTTTGAAAAAGAGAACTATTTGTAGATTATATTTAAAAGAAAAATATTATATATCACAAAACACTTGAAATAAAATGTTAAATATCTTTAAAACTTATTTGAAATACTCATAAAATAATGCATTCGAGAACTCATGTATTTAGTTTCAATACTATTCTTTGAGTAATTTAGCTATTACGGCGAAATAATCTTATTAATAAATACGATTCGATTGTTTCTTTCATAGATATATTCCCTACAATCGAAATATTAGTCATAGCTAAAATAAAAATATTAAAACACCCATATTTCACTCAAATTTCAAGTAACAAATTATCGGAAATCAATCAATCAATACAGCACGAAGTAACAATCTTTCAAATAAATGAATATATTGCGTGATGACCACAGACAATGCATATATAACTAATATCTAAACTAGCAATCTAGAATTTCGAAAGTCTCATTAATTGGCTAACAAACAGCTGCAGAAATTGCCTTACACTGGGCCACGAATAAGAGTTTAACCAAATGCAATATCTTAATGGACAGTGATACAAGTTAAGAAATTGTGTACTACAAGCTAAACCTTCATATACAGGGGACATAGTACAGCAAAATCTCTGACAACCCTATCAACATCAGTGGCAAGACATCATTAGACAACTTGTTTGGTGACTCCGGAAGTTATAGATATAGGCAACTGGATAGTACGCCCAAACTGACAACTAGGCGACATTGCTATTGAAAAGAATGCTGCGGTCTGGAATATAATTCCACGAAGCAACAGTGACCAAGATTAAGTCCTGCAGAAGATATTAGTGACAATGTGTCGGAGAAGATGAAACTGACTTACTACCAGTCACCTATTTCAGAGATGAAGCAGTCTCCAGAGCTTACCGTTTCATATTTGAGAGAAAAGGCCTGATCAAGGAACATCTTGACCGAACGCTCCCACTCCTTCTCCGTGAACGCCGACTCCTGGGTACCCACCACGTAGAGGTCGTGGGGGATCCCCGTCAAGGCGAGGTCACGTGACTTACCGACACCGATCGATTTGAGCCAGGGAATGAGGCTCCAGCTGTTCAACTCGCCACCTGTGGAACGTGGAGTGGGGAGTGGCTTTGCAAGTAAAGTCATGCGATAATACAGGCTTCTTTGCACTATTTATAGTATATTTAAAGGGAATAAATCGAAATTACAAAGCTGATTATAAAAATGCTAACAAAAAAGAAGTGGATTATTATTATAATCATGCGTATGGCTGACACAATATGTAGTCTACTTAAATGCTTACTATAATTAATAGGTATATTACATAATAGAACATAGAATATTAGAAAGAAATAATTATTTAAAAAACTAGTCTTTAAAAATAATAATAATAAAGAATTTTTCTGACTAATGCTTTACATTATACATATATATATGTATATCTACATAAAATGTAAATTGGACGGAACATTAAAATATCTACTGTAAATTTGTTTGGCATAAGATCAAGCATCATACAATAAGTTATATCCAATGTCGTGTCACATATATAATAGCATTTGCAGTTGGAGTTACTACAAGTTAAAAAAATATTACACCTAAAAAACCCAATTAATTTAAAGTGGAAATAAAAACAGAGCAATTATAAATGCAATAAAGCTTATTAAAATATCCATCGAACTACTTGTGATATTTTGCCTAGAAATTTTAATTGCCACATTCATAAACAGAAAATATCACTTCAAATATACACTTATATATTGCAACTTATAACAATAGTGGCTATTAAAACTGTGGTATAGATATTACAAGAATTTGTAGGTTAATTGATTTTATACTATATTTAAATAAAAGAATGTAGAACTTGGAGAATATTACCCATATATAGGCAAATTGTCTGAATTGGAATTCAACTGAAGTAGATACACATGTGCGTAATAGAAGCGAAGCACAGAAAGAATTGAGTACAATACTGTGGTACAGTCGCCTAATCAAGACAACAACGGTCGACTACAGTAATCAATCATATTATACGATCAAGGCGCGCACTACGCGATCAACCAATATTAAAGAGTGTACAAGATCAGCAAGCATTGGAACGAGGACATCTCGAAATAAGTTCCACGCCGCCCTCCAAACCACAAAATGTACTTATATGTAACAAGGTTATGTCGAATCCAAGGGACCTTCGATACATCCCAATCATTTTGTGAGCTACGAAAGTTACAAAAGTAAGTTTGTGATGCGACCGCTTCGCATCTCTGGCATATTCTGTACAGCATACATAGAGAAAGCGATTGTTAATTTGCTTTTCACATCCTGACGGAGGAATCTAAATTTCCCCGCATATATGAGAGAAGTAAACAAGTTCAAGACACCCCCCCCCATTTCCCCTCAGACTCCTTTCGTCTCCAGCCATCCCCGCAAAGCACACTCCAACAATTCCGATATAATCGATGAGTCTGCCTAGTGAAGGGGAAATCTGCTAACGACGCAAATTGATCCCGTGGAAGAGCATATATAGAGGCGACTCTTCAATCGAAAGTCTGGAGCTCTCGACAATTATTGCCTCTCTATAATGTGTCGATCAGGAAGACACTGAAACTTCCTGTGGTATAAACAACCGCATCGCCAGCTCTCCATTTAGAGTACTATTTAGAGACCAAGTTTTAAGCTTAAATAAAATATACTTTAAAGATTAAGAGAAGGGGGGGGGGAGGAGAGGGTGGCGATTTTTGATAACTTTTTAGACTAAATGAGGTTATAGCTATTTATAGAAAAAAAACAGGCGTACAGGCACCTATTTATAATAAGCAAGAATAAGCTTCGTATTTAGCTGACAAGAACTTCCCCTTTTCCTGAAATATATCCCACATAATACGAGCGACCATGTAACTCTGTCATTTGCGTAAAACCTGATGAATGTGGCCTAAATATATGCATAATAGGTGTTAAAATACCTGTGTTACAGGGTGTTATTAGCTCCAGACAAGTAACACAGTTGTTACAGTGTATCTTTTGAAAATATATGAACACGGAAGCCCTGTCTAAATGAATGCTAGTGTAAAAACTTTAGTTAGACAGAGTCAAACCTGTTACAGTGCCTTTCCCCTTAGTTTGGCTAGGGAACCTCACAATTGCGTCTCGATGTATATATATACTTTTTACAACCCATTTATACATAGTGTAATCAATGCCAAAATATACTTGAAACATATAAAACAAGATGCATTTAGTCATGAAAAGAAAGCAAGTTGATTAAGCTGACTAAGCCAGGAATAATGATGGTGAATGGATGACCGAACTAAATGACGTGTGAGGTAATCCGTGTATCTACAGCGATGCCACCACTGCCAAGAAGATTGGAGATCTCGCCTGCTCCATCTGTCAGTTCTACATATATGCGTACCCATGTCTATATGTCTAGCACCTCAAGGTGGGATCAGGATGGCCGAAAATGTCAGAGCCCGGGCAGGCATGGATGGAGTTAGGTGGAAAGGTTGCCGGATCATACTAAGGTGAAATGTGCAGAAGGCTTACGAGTGAATTAGTAAGGTAAAGTGGTCCAGCAAAGTCAACGTGGGAGGTTAGACAAACTTACTGATTGCTTCTGGGAACACAAGAGAACTTTCCAACAATGAAGTCTATTTCGGAATAAGGCAGTAACGATAACGATTTGGAAAATGCGTCATATTTTCTGACCTGTATACTTTTCAAATTTGGTATTTCAAAATCCATAATACCAAAAGTTCGTTGATATATACTGTAGCATAAGTTTCACTTGCTTATAAATAATACAATGTAAGAAATAATTATACGTAAAAATTAAAGTATCATTCGATGAGTTGCTACAAGCAACTGGAGAATACGACACGAATGTCATATTCAAGGACTATACGAAGCCATTTCTAGTAGTCTTTGCCTAAATATGTTGTATATTTTGACAAGATTAATTATGTGTGTATATACTTAAATCGAATATATTCTTAATGTACAAATAATATAATACAGATACTTCAAAATGTACAACTTGTAAAAAAATGCAGTAATTATTATTTTTATTACAAACACACCGATTCAGACAGACACCGATAAAAAAAAAACAAGCCGATTTCAGACAGACATGCCGGTTTCAGACAGACATGACGATTTCAGACAGACATACTGATTTCAGACAGACATGCCGATTTCAGACAGACATGCCGATTTCAGACAGACATGCCGATTTCAGACAGACATGACGATTTCAGACAGACATGCCGATTTCAGACAGAAATACTGAATTCAGATAGACATGCCGATTTCAGATGGATATGCCGATTTCAGACAGACATGCCGATTTCAGACAGACATACTGAATTCAGATGGACATGCCGATTTCAGATGGATATGCCGATTTCAGACAGACGAAATTGATTTGGGTACTGATAAATTTCATGTAATAATTCAAAATACAATATAAGTTTTACTTGTATTAAATATTAAAATCTAAATTTAATTTTTGACCATTTTTCAATGGAATATCTCAGAAAAGTAATAAGCACTCCTCCATCCAACATATTATTTTCATTACAAAATAGTGTTATTTTTATAATCACCATAGCATACGTAGATATTCAGTGCTCGATCAAAAAATGTAAAAAAGGTAAAAATAATACATTTGATAATTTTATAAAAAAAGTAAAATTTACCACAATATATCTTACTTTATATACATATAGTGGATTCGATTAAAATATTGTTCTACTAAAAAATCTGTTCATTAGTTTAAAATTGGCAATAGTTGTCATAATAATAAAATCCTCATTTATATTCATTTAAGACAATGACGCATCAATAATAGCTCTGATGGAGAGATAAAGGCCAAGTTAAAGTTCGACAGTGACGTCAAGATAAGATAAGAAGGGATTACTGACCCATATTCCAAGTTCCAACAAAGATGGAGAGAACGTCAGGCTCGGGGTCGCGGGAGAACGTTCGCTTCATGTGACTCACGAGCTGACAGAAGAGCTCCCGTTGCTGACTTCTCTCAAAGAGATACGACTCCTTCTTCCGATCCGAGTACCGGATCTCCAGGAGGGATGTGTTGCTACACGACTTGACCAGTTGAAGGACTGAATTAGAGCGAGCAGAAGAGGGGAATCAGAGTAGACTTTAAAAACAGTACTTCCTTTAGAATATATGAAATAATATACCTGTGTAATATATTGTCTTTGATATACTGGTAAAACATTGAGTAAAACGTCATCAAATGCTGTACTAATGGTTTCCAAGCCTTCATAATAATATATGTTTTGCTAATATGTAATACAATTTTGTTTAATAAATGAATATAGTGGTGGGATAAACAAGTGTTTTATTAATTTAAACTCAATTCAAAAACGATGTATTCATATTATAGACAATGAAAAGAAGACCTTACTTATAAAAGTAGAAACAAACACGAAAATACCTGTGTATATTAATACTTGAAAGCTAACATAAAATAGAAACCGAAAAAATCCAAAAACTAGGACTAACTAAAAAGGCGCACTTCCAGTTAGGGATGGAAACCAATAAATCAAAATGGTATAAAGTCTGGTGAAAGCCGACAACGGAAAATCCGACAGAAAAATCCCATACACTCATATAATGCAGGCCTCCACTTCTATGCAACTCTTCTGAGAATGTCTACAATGTCGAATTTAGCTTTGTGAAAGTGAAAACTGTGATTTTGAATATATATACATACATATGTGTATATAGCTGCTTATAATGACTGCTTATGATACACACACATACACACATACTTATATATATATATATAGGGGTATATAAATAATTTCCATTTTACTGTAACGAATGGTGTGCATAAACTTTGCGGAGAAAACTTTAAGAATCTTACAGGCCGACGCAGTTACAAGACGACAAGGGGGGCAGTATAATATCTTGAAGACAAGCAGCCCTCGAGTCAAATTGAATTAGGCCAAAAAACTAACAATAAGGAGACAAAATTACTGCAAAGCACCAGGGACCCCAGATCTATAATATACACGGTTATAAATAATATCTACTAGAAGATTTGAGTACCCTCTTGCTAGATGTATATTTTCAACTTTGTCCCAAGGCTGTCAAGGTCCACTGTCGAGGCTGGAAACTCTCTCGACACAATATTAGTCTACTGCAGAATCCACAGAGACCTACATACATATATGATGATCTGATCCCGCCCAATTGTCGATTGAAATATAATTATTACATACAAAGGCGCCAAAACATATTAACTCCAATCTGAGAAGATCATATGAAGCGGATCAACAAGATCTAGATCGTAGACTGTATTTATTGATACACATTTCGGCGGTTTTACTTTTTGTCTTATATCCTAATTTCCATCTCTTTATAGCTCACTGCAGCTTCGCAGTGAATTGTACAATTCTTTCTTATATATATATATATATATCAGTTGTGTTTGTAATGAAACGAATAAGGTAGGCAGCAAGAAAGAAGGTGACAGTTGATATGAAGGGGAGAGAAATTAGACGAAAAAGTCGGCAGGGAAATTCACTCTGTCGCTCGCGACTTCTGCGCGATTTGGCGGTGAAGAAATGAGAGAAATACCAGCTGACAATGAGACCACTGAACTGAGAAGGTAATTATTTTGATATAAGTTGTTAGGAACCCGACTTTATTATGATAATGGAAGGATTAAAGAGCCAAGTTTCTCCTTTAAAAATATATATGATAAAATATGTCGACTTTTGAGGCGAAGTTTTTATAAACAATTGATTCAACTGCAAAGTTAAATTGAAAAGTATGCATAACATATAAGTGGAAAAATCTATAGATGCATATATATAAATATTTAATTCTGCATTTCTATCTAAAATAATCTGCATTAAATATAAATATTGGTAACAATTGATGTAAAATCAAATCAAAATAAACTTTAAAAATTCAAAGAGAATGTATACTTTTGGAACTATAGTGTTATGAAGGCAAACTTCCATTCAATATTTAATATTTTGCACATTATCCTATCACCATCATCGTAAATTTCTGTCAATCTATAAAATATACACTTTACGATAAGAAAAACAGGTTTATTCCATTATTCATAATCTCGTTGCATGTATTTATAACACATCATTCATTATTGCAAGATCAGTTAGTATAGGATATAATATATTGAACGTTGCAATATCTCTTGCATACACATATCCAGCTATAATAATAATAAAAATAATAAAACTATATTTATAAAGCGCTTAAAAGCATGAAGCTTCTCAAAGCGCTACTAACTAATGTATACCTACCTACCCATAAGCTGGTCCAATATTCACGACTAAATTGATACATTATATTAAGCATATTAAAGTTCAAATAGGTATCGGATAAAAACATAATAACGTTGATTTTAACAGATCAGATGAAATTTGTATGTTTTCCGCATTGAATCCAATGATATAAAACCCCATGAATTGATCTATTTGGGGACTAAGGTCATACCTGACTCTATATGTAGGCCCCATCACACCTCACTTTACATCCTATTTCCACATAGAATCATCGAAAGTACCTATAACTAATTAGTAAGAATACGGAAATAAACAATTATTCATATATAGTCAACCGCTAACCTACTGTAATATATATTAACACACATACTGTGTATATCGTATAGCCGTAGTTTAATTCGATATTCTGAAAAGCTAGCTATACACCATTTCTAGAATATCGTATTATTATTATTGTATTGGCTGTATATATATACCTACATATAATGGACAAATACACACCCACCCAGAAGTTCCATACCATTTGGAACTTTGGTTGTGGAATTTTGAAACTAAACCGTTTTTGGTCTATGTCTATGCGTTTAAGAGTAAATAAATGTTTGCAAATGACACAAATTGAAATGCTTTCTATATAAGTGAAATGGTTGTCCCTGTGGTTGACAGACGCATGTACCCTTACATGGTAAACTGGGTTTCTACTTCAATATTTCGACATACTAGTCCGAATCGCAAACACATATTCGTCATTGAAGGCCGACATGGTTTACTTTGGACAAATTTCAATTTTGATCAAAACGTATCGAATGGTACGTCGTGATGGATTAAAATGTACATATTTGACTATATATCCTTATTCCTTACATACAGAAATATAACCATGTGACATATTAGGAGAAATAGATACAATAATAATATTTTAAGTATAGGTCACGAGCTACCAATAATAAAAATGCTAACGAAAAACACAGTCTAATTATATACAAAGAATAAATATATTTGGAGAGTCTCAAATTACAAAATTATCATAACAAAATATTTGTCTACGATAATTATACTACAATGAAATAAAATTATTATAACAAATTTATCGAGTAACAATGAGTATATTTAACTGATATTTGAAATGAAAGCGTTTTTTCCAAATAATAATTTGGGACCACAAAAGTAGAATTGGACTAATTGAACCTTTGGTCCCTGAAGAAGTCCCTCGGCGTATTATAGATTACGTTTGTAACACTGGGACCCAATTGTGTTTATTATCTATATATCCTAAATAACTCTTTTATTAATAATAATTTCACATTACAGAAATAAATCACAATTAAGACTTGAAATGTATGTTTCCTTTAGAGAATCTGTATTCGTTTCTGTTCTGTTATCAAGTTTATTTAGCAACGGGTTTAATATATCAATTGATTGAAGAAGATTATCAGTAAAAAGATAATTAAAGTAATCATATATACAATCATTAAACTAAAAGTATTTTATTAATTCATGTTTTGTCTGCATAATGTTATAATTATTGTAGAGTTAATTTATGTTTATTTATATATACTCTATGTTTAAATGAATTAGTACAAGCTAGAGTATAAACAAGCGATATATCCTTAATGAAGCATCTAAGTACAATATTTTAAAATTTCATTTAGCCTATAGATATAACTTAACCACATACATATATGTACAAAACGTAAACAAACTATTATAGCTGCTTTATGTATATTCAACTTATAAAAAGTTCCTCCATCAGTCAACTGCAACAAACACTACACACAGATCTTGGCAATATATATATATATATATATAGACCGATATATTAATGTATGTATGTGTTCATTATGAGGACATATAATACTACTCTCAGTTTACATGCATCTGTTTTGCAATAAACACGCGCTGAAGGCGAGACTGAACAAGCTAGAAACACATACATAGTATGCATTTTTTGTGAATGTCGGTTGCCTGCAAATGTATTAACTATAATATAACCATGAAGCTTGCACTGCATAGGTATATATTTCAAGGCGGTAACAAATTGAAAGATATAATATGGGGAGACATTAGAAATACACAAACTGTATATTATATATCAGAGGAACTTTACGTGTTCCTAATTTCTAATATGCATATCGCATATATATTTGCGGGATGCAGGCATTTGTCACAGAATTCCCACACTGAGGGGGCAAAAAAGAGATACTCTAGGGTATCCGAAGTGTAAAAAATAACGATTTTAATATAATCCAAGAGCCAGTGTTTTAGTTATATTTGCGGGATCAAAATTAAAGATGATTATTGGTATTGGCATAACATAGTAAATAAATGGCAATAAGCAATTAAATCATTTAATTTTACAATATTCTATACATTTCCCCAACATATAAAACATATACAGAATGCTTTAATTAATATACATTTGTATGTACATATATATGCATAACATATTTTTTAAAATGTATATTTTAAACATGCTTATCGAAAAAAGAGCTGTTTTCAAAATAAAAGACACATTCATTGATAAAAACAAACAAATTTTTCAAATCTTCTAAGAGATATATAAGTAACAAGAGAAACGTATAATGATGAATGGCCTACTAAAGTTAGATTAAACACATTAGAGAAAGCATTAAAATACTTAAAATATGAATAGAACAAGCGTATAAAGGACGAAGGACCATCCATTAATGCTCCCCGTAGATTCAAGCCTATATAACACTCAAATAATGGAGCTAATAATATATAATAATGCACATTAGTGTTAGCATAGCAAGGCATATTCATTGCCATTCAAATAGCCATACGCATACCAGTCAGTAACCATGACAACAAATTGGCAAAAACAAACTATTTTTATAAAGGTGACATGATAATTAATATAGACAATAATTAAATATATACTCACACAATTGTTCTAGAAAAAATTATATTTTTAATATACAGCAGACTACACGAAAACTTTTTAAAAAGATCATATTTATATCTCATCTAAATGGATACTTGTATACAGCCTAATAAACAGTCCCTAGACTTGAAACATGTGCGACCGGTCACATAATATAGAATTTCTTCCAGAGGAGAATGATTCCCAGCGCTCCCATAAATGGAACATAATATTCTCCATCTACGCATGGCAATAACTTGAGAGAGAAGATTTTCCTTTTATTTGCTATCGTCTCTCATCTATTGTCCGTTAAAAGAAGCATACAGCAAACTAGAAGCTCATCCTAGCCAGCCTAAAATTGTATGTGTACATATATATAGCTAGTCGCCCTCGCCCTGTTCCAATCTATGGGCTGTTTAGTTATTCAGTTGATAAGATGAATCCTTGAGAACGCACAGGTCATTCAAAGAAAAGATAGTTTGAGAGGCAAGTTCAATTTCATATGGTATACAAGTTTCCCAAGCTCCATAGCCTTCAAAATAACCCTAACATGGCCATATGCCCACACTATTATGTATTATCCTACTGTCCAGCCAAGAATGGTGGAATGCTGGAGTACACTGATCGCATTAGTCACCTACATTACTTCAGGAAAGAAGAAAAGGAAACTCTTATCCCCTTTTCTGTCATCTCTCAATTGATGTCCAGTCTCGCAATCAAAGGAGCCTTTCCGCAAAAGAACTTCACTCTTCTTTTGGATTAAAGAGATCCCTTTCACACAAACCGCTGTGCAGAGATTACACTTAAAAGGCAATGTAGTGTCGGCCTGTAGGCCTTAACCGTCCAAGTCTGCATTACTGCCCATACAGATAAAATGGAATACGCCAGTGACGAACCGAATATGATATGAATGACTCAGTAATCTCTGCTTAAAATGAAATCGTCAAATATGCCTAAAATGTTTAGCATAAATTCAAATTCAAGTATTGTGTGTATGTGTATGTACATATAATCTTGAAACCGGAGAATGTAGAATTCAATATATCCAAGAAAAAATTGGATCCGATTAGCACCTCAGTATATTATTATTAAACTTTTGGATCATTCTTCGGGTCCACTTCACTTTAGATACTTAGACTGAAGGCATATTGACCTAAAAAGCAATGGATATGAGATGAAAACGTAATGTCGCATACGCGATGGCTCTTTATGCTTCACTCCAATATACTCTTCCAATCCTTATATTATCTGGCAGAAAATGTGTGAAATGAGTTGACTGTGTAATACAAAAAGACTTACATATTGTATAATATTGAAGACTGTGCATGCATCATAGCTTATTCCTTTTAATAGGCGGCTTTCAGTCAATACACAATTTAATATTTGTTACATATCATAGAAAGGATTGTATGCCTTAATATCTATAGGGATTCATAAGTGTTGTCAATAGTTACACATAATTGCGGTGAGCAATAACAGATCAGAGGATAATATAGTAAATGCTTTACGAAGTAATATCAATGCTTATTAGATATAAATAATTTGTAAAAATATATACACATTATTGATATTGTCTGTATTATACAATTTTCATTATATTATAATATAATATGTTATTACATTACATTGTGTATAGGTATTAAAGAAATCCATCTTTAATTAATTAAATTAATTAATGTAAATAAATCGACTGCTTCTAATCTTCTTAACTCAGTGTAATTCCCCCTTCGGCACTGTATCATTCTTATTATTATTGTCTTTGCTGTCATCTTATTGGTCATTCAATGTAGAATGGTTCCCCTGTTCTCTCTATATAAATGTTATGTAATCTCCTTATTATTCTTGATAATGATCTTTGGTTGAGATCGAAACGTAGAAGAGCAATAGATTATATTATTAACATTGGAGGGTTTTTCTTCTAACAATAAAATAAGAAAACTTTGTGTTTGAGTAGAATTGATTCATTATGATTCGCGTAAAATATAGTTTTATTTAGCAGAAAAACATGAATAATATCTTTGATTTGGTAATTAGAATTTGATTGTTTGATAAATTCTTTTAAATGCCCTTTGGTCATATTTAATAAATACTTCACTCTGAAACAAAATATATACTATTCGCCACTGTTTTTTTATTTTATATTATTGTAGTCGTTGTTTATATTACATTTTAGCAATTATATTGGATATCTTTTATTATTACTGAAAGTTAAACTGTAGTAAGGCATGTCAGTATTTTGTCGCTTTAAACCGTAAAATGAGGGTTTTTGGAAGATATAGTAACAGAGCAATGCGTCATTAATACATGGATATTGATATACACACATAAGGACTGGTAACACACAGTTAAACACGTGAAACAACTCCAGCTAAAGAAAGTTGTAATGATGGTTCTGCTTGTGTATTCCCTACAATATGGGAAGTGTTCCCGACTTCTATACATACTTGTAGTTCGGACTTGACACAGGCACATACTACTACGCTACTTCACTTTATAGTACATATTCCAAATGCTTTGAAATGTAAATATACCCACAAACGTACTACCGTAGATAATAATCATTTCTAAATGTAGTTTCTAGGAAAGTACAAAGTATACTTATGTATGTATATCAAAATTTGGGATCTGCAGGTGAGATATAAAATGAAAACGCACACAATATTCCATTAATGTAAGTCCTCTTTATACGAGCAGATAATAAGTGTACATATATAGTAAGTGCAGACGTGTATAGTATAGACCAAAATAAGTGTATTCCATATTCAGTGGCTGGGACTTTCGTGTGGGTATTTTATTTAAGTGCTTGCAAGATTTTTAAAATATTTTAGGTTTAAAATTATATATCCCACACATACTATAATATACATATTACCAAGTTTATTGCATGTTATTCTATAGGAGAAATATCAAATGATCTAGTCCTTCTGTAAGGGCAGATAAATATAGTTCTTTTTGAAGAATTTCCAATAAACGCAGATTCCAAATAAGTAAGAATGAAATGTTTCATGAGGAGTAAAATAGATATTAATATTTCATTTGGTTAGGTAGCAGCCTTAATGTCGAATGACAAATATCTAATAAATCATGTTAATGCCTTTTAACTATAAAAGCCCTGTTACCCGCCTACAATACGAAATCACTCAAGTACAAACATTTACTGAAAAAAATATATTAACACTATAGAGAATAATTTAAATAATGAAAAATATACATATTTAACTAAACAATATTTAATTTTCGTGCTGGCAAAATATATACTCATAAGATTTTCAAAAAGTAAAATTTAAAAATTCCTAACATAAATTTTCCTGGCTACATATATGTATATTGATTTAAAGAAAATTTGCACTGAAATTGTGTGTAATATATGTATACTTATTCTATACACTGCATATATACATTATGCATGCTTTAAATTTAACTTCGGCTTCATCAAATTATTATTCAAATTGATAACAATGATTGAATTGAAATTATATTATTTCAAATATACATAATTATTAGGGCCATTTTCTAAAAAAATTCCAAATGAAATTTCCAATTTGAATAATTTACGTTAGTTTATTAAATTTTTGATCGTGTCTCAATATTTCTCATATTAGTAAATTTATCTAAATTAGACTTAAAAGTCTATAATATAAATATAAGCATATAAAAGGAATAAAAACATTACACAAATTTGGAGAATATTAAGGGAGCATAAATATTAATAAAGATACAATTATAATTTGGGGTATTATATCAATTGTAACAAATTCTTCTACCGACTTTATCTGCATGATACACCATGAGTTAAACTATTACTTATTTACATCCTAGAATTGAATTGAATTCTTACAATATAGATAGACCTTCATTTTCTGCCTATAAATGACGAACTTTCAGACCGTCACTTAAATTAATAAATCTTTCACTATTTTTATTCCAGATATTTATATATATTCTGTTTATTTATAAACTTCTATTATAAAGGCATTAAAGTTATTCGTATGAGGTGACATTTAAGCTTTATAAGAAAACTCCATCACACTTTGATAATACAATTCTTATAAACTTTGAAGTAACGCAAATAGAAACTCAATTGTTGAGTTATACATATTGATTTTAAATATCGAAATAAAGTAGCTAATACGAATAGTAGCCTTAAACTATAGGTGTATTATAAAACAAACTAATAATAAAATAGTATAGCATATTCCATCATATACATATTGACTCAATACAATAGTAATATATCGATTTATTTTCATATTATATAAACACATTGGGTTGTTATTGAATTCTTTATTCCTATATCTAGAAGCTTGATTTGTATAAAAGATGGGTTAAGAAATAACTAAACAAGTAGGAATCTGAAATTGATAAAATCTTTAAAATAAATATGTATAGCATATGATTATAGAATATATTAGTGACATAGAAGAATCAACGGTCCATCTAATTAACATTTAAAAGGAAATATACATTCACATAAATGAAATCTCATAAAAACTACCCAATGACAATGACATCACACCTAATTTTCTTAAGTGTCTGGATTGTGTATTAATAGTATGAATAATTAAAACTAAAAATTGGTAAGTTATGCATATATACATAAGGATTAATCAGTATCATATCTTATATAGTCTAGCTTAGGGGAATACAAAGTCATTGTTATAGCCATAGTTTAGAAAGTAATTCCAATAAAACTTGCCCAAAACCTGATACCTTGAACGAGTCTTACACTCATAACATACCAACTTTTTCCAGCAATTAATACCTATACACAGTATACAGTGTTTTATAGCTTCAGTGAATCAATAAAGTAATCAATAAGTACCTATAAACAAGAATCTTTCGCGCAAAAGTATAGTTTTTATGTGAAGTCGACTGGAATCATGTCTTTTTCGTGTTTATAGAGATTATGTTTATATAGACATTGACAAAAACTACGTCGAAAGAATCTAAAAGAAAAGATCTCTGTTCTTCACCTTTTGTTAGGCAAAGTTGTTGGCCATCTAGAATGTTCAGATTTCGGTAATAATTCCATTATTATATTTTATCCCAAAATTTAATTTTTAAATTCGAAAAAAAAGATTATACATGTATAACTCACAAATTAAGGAAAAAAAATTCTGCACCTATATAAAATCAGTGATGCTTAACATTAAACTTGAAGTATAAATGTACATTATGCCAAATTTGATATTTGTATAGATTAAATAATTATTGATTAAGTATTATTAAAATCATGTTTTTCTTTGGAAATGTAATTGATTTTAAAACAAAAACGACAGCGTCGCCAAACTGAAAGCCAAGAAACGAGCTCAAAGACAACATGTTCAAATAATGTTAATATATCATGGTTCAATCATTCATCAAATTAATATTTAAAAAAGGCCAAGAATTATATGTTTGCAATGATGGCTGTTCAATATCCATATATAATACATAGATCAATATGTACGAATTATACAGACTCTAAAGTTCACAAAAATAAGAAATAAAACACTCAGAAAACAATCTTGGCTGTCGAATAACATCGGCTATTACACAAATTATTGGCACCTTAGTATATCAATTAAATCAATGAATGAAGCTCAAACTTAATGGTTTGAGTTTTTTCTTTACTTTCATTTTTGCAATGCGGTACTTTTCGTATTGGTTAAAAAAGCTGACTTAACCCTTTGTTAAAAATTAAAAATTTAGATGGTTGAATAATATTATAATTGAACCTGTTTTATATATTTCACACCATAAAAAATATTCTCGCTTTTGTTAACGCCAAATAGTTAGGTTGCTTTGATACCCATAATATATATTATTCCTCATACAGTGCACACATTTCTGAAGATGAAGTAAGGATCCCTCAAACATAATCATGAATCATATGCATACTTAAATAGACGCACTAATATGTATGAAAGATACAATAATTATCAATCAATGTGGGCAAGTTGGCACGCGCTCTAAGTTTTGGGGAAAAATTGGCTCAGAGTTGCATAAAATGATGCAATATTGCGAAATTGAGTATTAGTCAAAATCCCAGGAGAAATCCACCTATGAGGCATAATCTGCAATTTTTAGCGCATATCGTAGACCAGAAAGTTGAACGCCAGGAAGGTTAATATAAAAATGTCGATACTTTTAAAATAGGATTACAATCGCTTTTTCAAAGATGGCTCGAAAGACTGAGTTAACTACAATAAATAAGGCAATTGCATAAAAGTTAACGTCGAATTTGGGGGAATGAAATTGGAAGTTTGAGTCACCAGACGATACCGACTATTATGGAAGCAATGTCCTACGACATTATAACAGTTCAGAGATCAAAATATGACTCATGCGTAAAAATAAAAGGAAATGAAAGAACAGCATTATGTATATTACCTGGCTATGACTGTCGGTGACAAAAAAGGAATAGGTATCTAATCTAACTCCGGTTTCCATTAAATTAGATCAATTTCTTATTTTCGTAGTTCGATGTCTTGACTTATTGCATATGTATACTATGTACACTATACTAGTCTAGTATGTTGTCCAAGTCACATGTTAGAAAATTACAAGGCCGAAAAGAAGTGATAACACCGTCTCAAAGGAAGTTATATAACAAGGAGAGCGAGATCCCGACAGGAGGTAAAAGGCGAGGATGAGACCAAGCTCAAAGTGTGGGCCGGTGTGGCTAAATATGCAGATGGGATGATGGGATAAGGGGCCAGGTGGTGGGGGGGGAGGGGGGGGGATGAAAAATACATATTTGACAAATTCGTTGCCGAAATATAATAGAAGCTCTTCGTCTCTTCATTGGAGTGTGTTATTGACAAGAAAATGACAGGCAGGTCTATATTCGAATATTCTCTCGATGATCTCTGGATTTGTGGTCTAGAGAGAGATTGATTCAGCAGGACAGAAGCTGTGTATATCATGAGATGAGCTCAGTGCTACTGTGAATATGAGCCCGAACAGTTGAGTGTCAATCCCCCGGGGTAAGCGTTGGGAGAAAATAATGGGAAGTAGACGAGGTTATAATTACTTCTTCATCGTGCCTTTCTTGGCAAACAAATTAGACGACGCCGAAAGCTGGATGAAAGAAGAGGGAGAGACTTAGAACATAAGAGACGCCTTTTGAGGTGTAACGTGATCAGTGGAATTTGGAGGATATTCATATCATTCAATGACTGTCCATAGTTTTCGGGTGTATTCTCAAATAGAAAATGACACAATGCAGAACAAAAGGCCATTGCAATAAATATACGATTTACTCTACATTATAAATATTAACAGATATTAATAATAATAATATATTTATTCACATCGATATAAATAATTATTAAAAAAAACGCAGTATTATACCAAAAATAATTCAACTAGAAATATAATATAAAACTTATAGAAAAATAGAATAATCTATATATTATCCAAAATATAACAAAATAGTACTACACTGCCTTACCAGCTATGCATATTAAAAAGTAAGTTCATGTTACTATGAGTCATGTAGCTATTTATAGAATTCTCAACTGATGGAAGAATCACTTATTCCTGGATCACGACACTAACAATTATTAAAGTTCATGTTACTATGAGTCATGTCGCTATTTATAAAATTCTCAACTGATGGAAGAATCACTTATTCCTGGATCACGACACTAACGATTATTAAAGTTCATGTTACTATGAGTCATGTCGCTATTTATAGAATTCTCAACTGATGGAAGAATCACTTATTCCTGGATCACGACACCAACGATTATTATTGAAGGGCAAAATGGAACATACTGCTTTTAGACTTTTGTGACAGTATCATTTCCATTTCCTGGAGTATAAGTATATATTCAGTTGAAAAGCATAATGGTATTCTGGTTGCAACACACATAATATATGTAAATCCTTATGCATACATCATGAAAAGATCAAATATATGTATAAAGTATCCAAATGCGACATAATATAGTATGTGGGAGATGAGTTACGAAGGGAAAACTGCAACCATACACTGTCCATCAAATATAATCGTTTTCCATCGCTCTCAGAAGTTTTATAAAATAGTATTTTTCTGTCTGGCATGCTAGCCTCATAATATACCACAATTTCCACAAGAACACAGGAGTAGCTAAAGGATCATACCCATATTACAATTTACAAAAAATAGTATTTGTAAGAATTGTTCGCTAATTAGTTAGTCGCTAGAGATTTTAAATGTGAAATATATTTATTCAGTTTATGCAAGTTAATCAATCTTTATTTAAAAAGCAAAACTGTGTATTTTAATAATATTATGCAATTCGTAGAATGTGAATCAATAAAATGCCTTGTTTATAGTTCAAGCTAAAATTTAAAAAATATACAATTTATGTTATTTTCAAGTATTAAATATCACTTTAAATACTTCACAATGATTATTGTAATTGAAATTATTTCTAATTTGAACTCTAAACAAACTTAGATGTATGTTCATTAGTTTTAAATGAAACAGCGCAAGGGGTCAATTGGTGTGAAAATCAATGATGTATATTTTATACTCTCGTGATCCACTGTCGACACAATATTACACCCAGACAGTTTAAGTGTCCAGGATCCCACCATTGAAGGCTGTGTCAGTCACCATAACATACGGCTTCTTCGCAGACATTTGAGAGGGGGGGGGGGGGATAAGAGGTACATAAGAGGATCACCGTATTTATGTCTATTACATCTATCTTAAAAAATCCTATTTTCTCCCCACTACATCAATGATTTCGTCCGAAGGAAGAGGTTATATGTAGCTTCTGCCCGGCACAGTAAGCTATGAACTTACATGCACACACACAAACATGATCTTTCCGAGAAAATGTAGGAGGTTACAAATCTGGGGCGCTTCCCAGGGGTGCTGTGTCAAGTGAATATGGTCTAATACTTCCTCCCTTATAGTATTGGGAAATATTACAGTCATGCTGCTTATATTTATACTATAGTATCGTCATACAAGACGCAATAGAGCAAAAAGACGGCTTCTACGAAAAAGTATGTATGCCCGAAACTTAAATGTTCAGTGAAATACGAGAATTTAATTATCAATTTTAATAATATTGATTTTTTTATTTTTAAAGTATATAGTATATATACATAGTATGTATAGTAGTATATGTATAGTATGTATATAGTATGTATATATATATAGTAAACTTACTCACTTTCATTCAATGTTATCGATTTTATAACTGTATGAGAATGTCTGAGAAATGACGAAAATGTACCATTAACATATATTGCATAATACATATGTCAGGAAATTCTTAATAAAATGCTCTACTCAAAAGTACCAGAACTTTATATAAGTGTGCCACCCAGATTCCCGAAATAATTTTGTGAGCAGTCTAATACCTGTACTGTCAGGTTTCATTAACGATTCAAAGCTTATGATTGCTCTAACCTTTGTCAGCTATATAGGAAATATATTTCAACATTTTATTTATACAATTCATGTAATAAAATTTATTTTGAAAAGAAAGAATCTCATAAAAAATCCAGTAAAAAAATCAACTTGCTCTATGATAAATCTTGATCTATATTACTTATAAAGTAACGTAAATAAAATTTACTTAGATGGCGATAGGTTGTAAACATATTATTTTTCTTATTAATGTGCAATAATTACGTGCCAAACTGTTTTATTTTATGATTAAAAATAACACCAAATAGTTCTAAAATTTCTAGAAATCTAATACTATTCTTTTAAATTTAAAATTACGTATAAATCATTCAATGAGTCCAATATCTGAGTCATAAACAACGGGAGAGGCAGGTTACAACCTACTTTTGTCATGATCCACATAGACGCTTTGATCCAGAGACTGTTGATTCTGGCGAACGATCATAAGAAAGCCGCTCTTCAAATCCAACAATAAAGTGACGTTCTTCTTCAGAAACTTGGCCGTTCCAGTTTTCACCTATGGGAAGAAAATTGCATCATACTATAGGTACGCTGATCAGGTGACTATATCACACATTACCGAGGTTCAGTAATTATATAGAGCATTATAGAGCATTTTAGAGCATTATAGAGCATTATAGAGCATTTTAGAGCATTATAGAGCATTATAGAGCATTATAGAGCATTTTAGAGCATTATAGAGCATTTTAGAGCATTTTAGAGCATTATAGAGCATTATAGAGTATTATATGACATTGTAGAGCATTTTAGAGCATTATAGAGCATTTTAGAGCATTATAGAGCATTTTAGAGCATTATAGAGCATTTTAGAGCATTATAGAGCATTATAGAGCATTATAGAGCATTATAGAGCATTTTAGAGCATTTTAGAGCATTATAGAGCATTATAGAGCATTAATTGGAATGTCTGTATTCAGTTTGTATTTATGATTTTACAAAAAAGTCGACTAAATTAATTATCGACTCTGAATTGTTATAATTTTGGTCGTCAACCCGCAAGAAAATGACAAAGAAAAAAACAGGACCAAGTATAATTCATCGGAAATCAATATTTCAAAAATATATAATGAAAAATGAAAATAAACTAAATATATCACATAAAGTAAAAGCCCATCGCATGTTTTAGTGTTTCACACGAATAACTTTTTAGAGGAAATAACGGTAAAACCATGCGTGTAGTATTGAAGCAGTAATTTAAAGAAAACATATGTTATAAAAAAAATGGAGGGAAAGGTTTATTACACAGGCTACACAAAGTTTAGAAATAAAATGCTTACACAAATCACGTTGAAAAAAATCAGGAAACAAATAGTCATTAGTAGCTAAATTATAAAATTATTGTAAAACGATTTCGTAAAACAACTAAATATGTCGAGAACAAATAGAAAAACATATGCAAGTTAAGAATAGTGGATTTGTAATTCATCAAATATTCAATTTCTTGGAAGACCAAGCATTATTTATGCTCCTGAAAGTGGAAACTCGGTGAAGCCAGTAACATCACCAGACGTCAACAGAGGATGAAAACTTTAGCAGATGGGGGGTAAATTAGGACAACATACATGATGCAGGGATAGGCCAGCTTGCTTATTACCCTTCTGGAATACCGTTTCAGATCTTCCATTTCGAATAGGGTAAAACAGCAAAGGACTAATCTTTGGGATGCCTATCTTAGATTATATACCCGCTTGCCGTATAGTTATAGTACACGAAACATAAGTCTCTTCAGAAGTTGGTGTAGACCCGAGTGTGCACATTTGAGACCAAAATGTAGATTACACATGTTGCGCGTTATATAGAGTAAAAGACATAAAATGCACACTATTTTCCTCCTATATACTGTATCGTGGGATTATTTACGAGCAGTTTTAGCGGTTTCTGCGCCCGTAGACGTTACATTAGAAGCCATTTCCTGCCTTTACTTTATGTATTTTAATAAAAAGACTAATGCATAGTCGCCGACAAGCCTGCCTGTGTGGAGATGGATTATGCACTATATGACAGAAAAGTGAACTTTTCACTCTATTCAAATAATCTTAGACCTCATTTTCATGTAAATGAGGCTAAATTTATTAGTCTGTCTGTGTTTATGTATACATACAAGCATTACAAGTAAGCAACATTTTTAATAATAGAGAAAAGGGGGAACTTTATGACTGTAAGAATATGATATGTGTACATTGATTTCAGAAATCAGCAGAACATTAATTTGCATGTTAGACAATTTTCTACAAATATGAAATTATCGAAAATGTTGTTATTATTTTATTATATAAAAATATTGTTTTACATTCCATTCCCAAGGACACTGTATTCACAGTTTTCTCTGAACATTGTCAGTCAATGGCTTTTAATATAAATTCTAAGACAAAATCAATAAGACGAGACTAATTCCAACTAATCTGTTGATTCTAAATGATTAATTTATATGTAAATTGACTATTGACTATTGCAAATACAAAGTGAATACAGCAGACAATTAATCATTTTCATCAATTGATGAGAATGAAATATTGCGATTTCTAGAATTGACTTTCATCAGTACAGCCTAAGATATTTACTGCTATGAATTTCTTAGTCAATATCGTACTAAAACTTTCACACAGCGAAGAGAAAACAGTGGTTCAAACCAGCCTTATTTAGAACTCAATAATTGCAACCCAAGTCAGCCGAGAGGATATCTTCAAGCAGACTTACAAAGAAGGTGTGCTTGTAGGCGGACGAACGCTGAGCCTGAGCGAAGAGGGGTCTTGTGATGCCCCCCGCATCCTCCTGGTCTGGATCCCCGCCCGAGGTCTGCGAGTTGTAGTAGGGTGAGTCGTCCATATCGTCGCCATGAAGCAGGTTGGCCCAGGTCTCTGCCATGAGGCCCTCGAGACAGCTGTAGGTGGGGGCCAGTCCGCACAGACTGTCCAACACGGCCTGGACCGAGCTTCCGTTGTTGAGGGGCTGCGATTGGATGACAAGATTGACAAGGAGGGTCAGAGCTAGCCAAGAATCTGGTATGTTAGTGAGAGGGAACTTAACTATTTAATATAACCTGCGGGATTTCAGGTGGATTTCAAAAACCATCTTAACTCAGAGACCTATACTCTACTCCAACTTGGAAATAATTCACTATAGAGTAAAATAATTCCAGCCACATAAAGCTATTCACACCGGGCTATTTTACGTAGGTATTCATATCCGGGGGGGGGGGGGGGGGGGGGGGCCC